>NJDC01005180.1:57868-81290 GCA_002245475.1 Calephelis virginiensis
TAAAAATTTAATATTAATTGTATATCTACTACCTATTATTTATATGTGCTGATAAGTCATACGTTTGAAGTCCGTGCCAAGCCTTAATACTTACCAATAATTTAATCATTAGTTTAAAGCTTGGCACCGACTTCAAACTTATTAGTAAAAAGGTAGCATATAATTCATATTATTTTTTTTACTTTTTGATTTTGAAGTCGGTTTTAATAACATAGTTATTTTTATTAAATACTTTTTACTTATTGCTGATATGATTTAATTTAACAAAAATAAACATCTGGATAGGTGAAAGGTGATCAAAAATTCTCATAAAATAAAAACTAATGGGCCTACCTGAATCAATTTTTTATGGGACCAATTCCAATTCAATTATATTCTGCATCAAACAAAAAATAAAATGACATAAATTGGTCCAGAAACCTCGGAGCAATCGGTGTACATATATAAAAAAAATGTAAACAGTCCGAATTGAGAGCCTACTCTTTTTGTTGAACTCGGTTAAATATACTCGAAATTCTACAATCTATCACTTGATCAGAATGTATTTTACTCTCTACATTTTATTCACAAGATACACACGCATACATACAGACACACACGCGCGCACACTTATTTCATCAATTTTTAATGTAATAAAAAACGTAGTAAAAACTAATACATTGAAGTTAACATGCCTATAACGTATTCTAGAGAGATGAGATAATGTATGCCCACAAGATAATTTTTACGTATTATTTATCACTTTTTCTCTTAAACAAGCTTATGCTCATTTAAACTATATATTATACTAGCGGCCCGCCTCGGCTTCACACGGTTTTGATATATACTTATACACCTTCCTCTTTAATCACTTTATCTATTGAAAAAAACCGCATCAAAATCCATTTCGTAGTTTTAAAGATTTAAGCATAAAATAGTGCAGGGAATAGTGTGAATGGAGCGTTGGGTAAGCTATTCCAAAGCGAGGTTTTAAGTCAAAAAGCTAGACTCGCTTTGCATAATTCTGTGCTTATTCCAACGTTATTGTATGGAAGCGAGAGTTGGGTATGTCAGAAAAAGCATGAAAGTAGGATAAAACCGGTCGAAATGAGAGCACTACGGAAAATCTGTGGTGTTACGCTCGCTGGCCGCATTCGTAACAGTGAGATCCGAGAAAGAGTGGGATTGAAAGAAAATGTTGGTGTTAAAATGCGAAAGGGCATGCTCCGCTGGTTCGGTCATGTGGAAAGAATGACAGATGAAAGATTGACAAAGCAGATATACAATGCGAATGTGGATGGATGTAGGTCCCTGGGGAGACCAAGGCTGACATTTCATGATCAGATCAATCGGATATTATCTCAGGGTGGTGTCAAGAGTCTTCGAAACCGGCGTGTTTGTATGAAAACGGTTATGAACGTGAAGGATGCAAGACAGGTTTGTCAGGATAGTAGACCTCACGTGTCTGGCACTCGATACTCTCTGCCTACCTCGTAAGGGACTTGGCGTGAAGATATGTATGTATGTGAGCATAAAATGGGACATAAGGACAGAGGAAGCGACTTTGATTTATACTATGTAGTGATTTTTAAAATTATTGAGACGTAAATGTTAATTTCTTTCAATTTTTCCCGAGGAATACTTACTCTTAAACTTAATTACCCGTCCAGTTCTAGTTTATGAAACAAATTTCGTATTAACTTCAGTAAAACTGCCAGTAAATGCAGTGAACATTATTCATTTAGTTGATGAGATTGCCTCATTTGGGATGTGCCAAAAAGCCACTAAACATGAATAAAGCTCGAATTCTATCAGAGGTAGGCATTTGTGTGATACACATAGTCAAGCTTTTCTATGTACTAGTGGTCGCCCGTTGGTCGAAATTCGACCATAATGAATTTTATATTCTTCTTGATAAGAACGCCACCTTCATTTCTCAAGACCAACTTTTACTTTGTTTCCAAACTTTTTAGTGCGCCATCTGTGATCTTTTATCGTTATCATCGATATATTTGTTTGTGTGTCAAATGCATAGTAATTTGGGTATTAATTTATTTAATTTATTATTGAAAAATGTTAGATTTTGCATGATTTCTGGTGACTGCATTTCTGATTTTATTTTTATTAGAACATTGGAACAACCGTGTTGGTCCGGGCTCCTTTGCAGAATAGTTCACCTGCCTTCCTGCAAGGCAGCTCTTAAAAATGCAACCATAGGCTTACAGTCACTAACAACTGTGACAACTGACCAGGTGGTAGAGTTTCGCAGCGACTCGCACGGATTGGTACCACCGCCTTACCTTTTCCTGCCGCCATAACGTCATGACGTGTTCCGGTTCGGAGGGTGGGGTAAACTTACTTTTGCTCGAGGCCTAATATCTCGACCTCAGGTTGGCAGCGCACCATTACCACCTTTAGTGTCTCTAGGCGGCGTGAATTTCTTTCTTCCTTGTTTACCTTCCAATATCTTTTAGTTGCACCACCCGGGATTCGAACTCGTGCCCTCAGGCAGTCAAGTCCAACAACCGAACCGCTAGACCACAGACGTGACTAAATTATGTGGGGCAAAAGTACAAATGTATTCTTATATTGGTAATAATTGTGCTCGCTGTTTACCTGCCTGGCACAAGAAGGCAGATGGTCTATTCTGCATAGGAGCCCTGACCAACACGGAGAGAAAACTTGCTTTGCTTGCAAGATAGGTAAGCGCATGCGCATTCTAGCTTGAGCCCTTACTGTTTTTTTGTAATCACAAGGACAAGATGCTTGAAACTGGTTAATTTGACATAGATTGTGTATAAACTAGTTATGGACAATCTGATCAGCATTCTATCCTATTACCACATTACAGCAGACTAAATTGTTGATGGAATTATTGAATAAGTGAGTGACTGAAATTTTCTGAACATTCATGATAAATAATCGAAAGTAATTTTCAGAAGGGGAAAAAATAGGCAAAATAACCATATTTTCACAGTCGATAGACGCTACTCAAAAGGTACCAAAAAATTATTGTGTGGTTTTTATGAAACCACGGTAAAAGTGAAACTTGATCTATAACTATAAACTATAGACGCCGCCATATTGACCCAGTCTGCTCTGACGTCACCGTCACGCGACATGCGACACACAGGCCAAAAAATTGAGAAGTTTCACTTTAATGATAACTTGAAAAATAATAAAGATAGACCCCCTTTTGAAATTCATTTTAGATCATTTTTCATGATTTCGGGCGTCACTTGTTGATGGGCGATATTGAATTGGTAAGAACAATAATTTTGGAAGAATATTGTTATGAATATTTATATTTATTACTGCAAAATTTGTGGTAATATAACGTCATGTAATAGCAACAATACAATTATTGACTCAAACAAAATTGACAAAAACAGGTACTCTTCCATGAAATATTTAGTTAAACTACTTCAATTTGTAAGATCGCATATCTTACAATATTACATATTACAAGGTATTACAGATTATGTTTAATTGATTTTGAAACGTTCTTTTGAGATAACTTATGTGGTAAATTGTTTGATTGAAAACCTAAGATAATAAATACATTTCAAAGTACTAAATAGCTACATATGCGTGTAATGTTTACATGCTTTTTAATTTTGCCACCTGTATACTGCACAAACGTGTTTTTAATTGTAACTCTACCACTCTTGTACTTACTTATTTTGAACGATTATTAGCCAACCGGTTTAATTATTTTTAGTATCATCAAAGCTATATTCTTCCCATAATATATCGTAAGCTATTATCATATTGGTGGTCGAGGGGTTAGCGTACACGCCAACTCCACCGACCAACTTCCAGGCTCAGGTTCGATTCCCGACTAGGATATGCATTTATGTGATGAACATTTAAATATATGAATTTTCTGGTCTGGATGTTTATTATATTGATTTCGGTACCTTTTTGAGTATTTCAATGTATTGGTATAGTTGAATAACAATTTAAGGTTAGATTAAATTTGCGTCCAGGGACACTTATTTTTTTATACTATTTAGGAAAAAACAAAATTTTGTTACTAGCAGGTAAATTGTAAAAAAAAAATTAACAGGATGTCGGTCAACTTACTTAATTAAGTGGGTAATATTTCAACTATTTAAATGCAGACTCTTTAATATTGTTAAATATTAAGGTAACAATTTAGCCCTTTTTTGCGTTTTTTACTTAGTTAACAATTTATGTAAATTAGCCGAAAATTAACTAAAACTGATAACATTTAATATTATTCATACTACGATGCAGTTTGGGGATTTCTCTGCTACAAATATTCCATACTGTCTACAGACGAAGTGTTTCTACTATCACTAAATGGAAGGTAAAATAAACTCAATTCAACCCAAAAGTCCGGAGTTAAGGCAGACCTTGTTACTTTCACGTAACATAATCTAGAGTCATTGTTTGAATACATTTGTCATTGGGTGCATAATCTAGCTACTAAAGTTAGTCTAGAGGCGTGACGGTATTTTGAGATGAGATTACGAGCAAACCCAGATAGCAATCTAACGGAATAATAACAAAAATGGAACCACGACCAGATGATCATATCTTTATTGTGTTTACGCTACTATTTATTGCTCACAGTTGGTACAGTCTACAGAATCATTTTTTCTTTTATTTCTAGTATCTATTTATCTAGTACCTCTTGATACGATCAAAATCGCTTCCGTTCAAATTTAACCTAACGCCTTTGTTCTAAAAAGCGATTAGCTTTCTGGCACTTCGCCGGCCGCTACCGCGGCACGCTCGCTTCGCTCGCTCGGCTCGTGCGTTGTCTTTCATGTTCTAACCTAACCTTACCGAAACAAACCATACCTAAACCAGTAACAATAATTGATCATTTAGTATAAAACGAATTTATATTATTTTTCTAGAAGTTATTTTTATGGTAAATGATGTTATGGCTTACATATAAGAGTTATCTTTATTTCTAATACAAATTTATATAGTACCTCTTTATACGATCAAAGTCGCTTTCGTTCAAATTTAACCTAACGCATTTGTTCTAAAAAGCGATTAGCTTTCTGGCACTTCGCCGGCCGCTGCCGCGGCACGCTCGCTTCGCTCGCTCGGCTCGTGCGTTGTCTTTCATGTTCTAACCTAACCTAACCAAAACAAACCATACCGAAACCATATAGCATTTAGTGTTAATATTAGCATTTAGTATAAAACGAATTTATGTTCTTTTTCTAGACGTTATTTTTATGGTAAATGATGTTATGAGTTGTGATAATACGGCTTACAATCATGCTAGCAAATAATATTTTTGAAATTGACTTTATGGGAAACATAGTTTCTAGCACGTGACTAGTATAATAAAAAATGAGTATGACATATGAAATTTTGAGAAACAATATTATGCCTATTGACCATTATAGCAGATGGAATTATGGCAAATGAAATTCTGGCAAACGGGTGTAACCGAAAAACTGGTCCTGTCAAACCTACAAAAATATTTCTGAGAATATGGCCGTCTCTAAAGCCTTTTTCTTGTTTCTTAAAATTTCTGATGTATTTATAGTCTAGTCAATATAGGATATAAGGTTGCATTAAAGACACTTGGCAAATTTATGTTTTAAGCAATAGTATGGATGTATTATTAGTACCTATGTATATTAGTATCGCCTCTGTGATCTAGCGGTTCAGGTGTTGGACTTGACTGCATGAGGTCCCGGGTTCGAATCCCGGGCCGGGCAAAAAAAAAGAAAATTTGGGTTTTCTAATTTTCTAATAAAAAAAATGTTGCTCGGTTTGCCCGGTTGGCGATAGGCTTGCCACCTATCACATTGTGGGACTTAGTGTCTTCGGCTAGTCGTAGGTGCCCTGGTTGTGCTTCTGCCTATATGGGATAATTTTTTTAAGAGTTGTACATTTTTTTTCATTTTTTCTTCAAATCGCCCGTTTCTCTAAAGAACTAGGTAGAGATACTTCAAGGACTCATGATTAGCTAAAGACAAAACAAGGATATCTTTTGTGGATATTATGTCATGTACTGGGCTAAGTGACGACGTACGTAAGTGAGTAAGTAAGTAAGTAAGTAAGTACCAAAAATGAATTTTTGATTGGATTCAAAACGCGTCAAAAAATATTTTTGTGTAAAATATGTAGATTATTATATTTGGCAAACTTCACTCTCTCTTGATTGGTGGAGAATGACATTTGCCAATAGGCATTTTAAGTTAATATGTATTACATATTTTTGTTTGCTGTATAATAAAGTTAAATAAATAAAAAAATACTGAAGGACAGAAGCGGTACGACTTACATATGTTTGTCTCTTTCTACGTAACGCCTCAACTTGTCGTGTTACACTTGATTTTACTCTTCATAAAATTTCCGTACCGGGCCTTATAACTCAAATCGTTTCTTAAGGAGTAAACTCCAATAAAATATGTCTTTCAAAATCCTACCAAAAGTACAAAAGATTGAATTGTATAAAATGTTTTTGTTTGCTGAACAATAAAGTTAAATAAATAATTAATAAAACATTTTAAAATCCTACTAATAGCAAAAAATATTAAATACCTATTACTGAAGTAAAGACAGAACGTATGCAGCAAATGCTACCTATATATGCGCAACCTATTGTTCAACTTGAGGTATCAAGCAATATCTTTCAAAAGCAAATTTTATTCGCTTTAAAAAATTAGTTATTTTAATGGCTAGCTTCATTGGTGGAAGAGTAATGTGCAGCAATATGCCCGGGTAGGGATCTATCGTATTACCACCGTACTTGTCTGGAGAGAGGTGAGTGAGTGCCGGCAGACCCGCACAATAGGGTTAGCACCCTGGCCACAGGATTGCGTTGCACCTACGCGTTGCTATGGCGTCTATAGGCCACTGTTGTCTCTTACAATTAGGAGTGTTTGCTCCCTGTGTTGCCATATAATAAAAAAGAAAAATTGATGACTTCTACATAGAAATTTCATGATGAGATACATTTCGACGATTTTTCTGCTGTCCCTCCCACCGACCTACTAAAGGCCTCGCTGACGGTGGCATTTCGCGTGTGGTTAGGGGGCAATAAATTAGGGGACAGCAAAATATCATATCCATGATATCGACACCAGCAACTGTCTTAGGGAGTAGGCTCGTAAAACCATAATGGCTCACGAAATACCTACGAAAACAAAAAAATAGGTGTGCCTGTACTAACAACGGCTACAAATCATTCATTCCTAGTCATTCGTTACTTTTTTAAAGGTACGTGATGACCTCATCGCCTGCGTTGTTTATAGGATGGGAAGGCAAACGGTAATAGTATATTGCTAGTGTAACATGCGATGAGGAAATATTATATTAACTAGTTAGGATTAATCACTGAATACATATATATTTTGTAATTAAATATACTATTTAATAATCACTGATTTTAACTTTGACAGCCTCATTGGTGGAGGGGTCGGCGTGCACGCGTAACGTCACCGAGCAACCGCGACTCTCCGCGGGTTCGATTCCGAATGGTGGGAGACATTTGTATGATGAACATTTAATTCAATTTCTTTCTTCCCTGTATTTTTTTTAATATTGTTTAAATAAATAAATAAATATCCCTGGATAACTTACACAAATTGAATCTAACCCCAAAGTAAGCAAATTATATGCTTGTGTTATGGGTGTTAGTCAACGATATTAATTCATAGAAATATTTAAATAGATACCAGAATAAATTTAATAAACACCCAGACCCAAAAACGCAGACATCTAAATATTCATCACACAAATGCCTGCCCCCGTCGGAAATCGAACCCGAGCCTCACGGTAAGTCTATGTAGTTAGGCGTGTACGCTAGCCACTCGACCAACGAGGCGATCTTTCGTTTTTTAATTTTATTTAAATGTCTGTATTTCCGCGTCTGGGTGATTTTAAAAGTATATTCAAGTTTCTATTTAAGTGTTTCTGTCTACCTATTAATATATTTGACTAACACCCATAATACAAGCAAATAGTTTGCTTACTTTGGGGTTAAATTCAATTTGTGTATTTTGCCCAGGGTACTACTATTTAAATTATGCGCTTCGGCTTTACACTTTTCACTCTTTTTACACTTTAAACCTTTATTTTGGAATTGCTGACCTAATCTAAATTTAAGCGAAATGATTAATTAATTATGTGTAATAACAACTCTATATAGCTTGTATATATAACAGCTTGTTGAATATAGGCGAAGAGTATAATTTAATCTATGCTACTGTACATCCATCCAACATTTATACGTTTTATTTTAAAATTCAAGTAACATTTTTAATATTCCGTTCCTAAATCTATTTTTTATATGTTTCTCTCCTATTCTCTTTTTAGTTATTTAAAATCATGCAATTAATTAGTGATGTATGCATTAAGCCATCCCTCGTACTATTCTAGAATCTAGTGCGTAAAATTAAATCAATAAATAATTTAAATAAAAAGTTGAGAGGTGTCAAGGGACATCCGGATGGAAAAAAGTATATAGGTATATATAGTACATTAATTTTTTTATGTACGAAAAACCTGTATACACTCAACAAAAATAATCGTTGCGACACCACACTGTTCAATGCGAAAAAGAAATGAAAATAGAGAGAGAAAGAGACAGAGAAACATTCGCACGCCGCACAGCTTACAGCAAAAAGTGTCGTTACAACTTTACGTTAGAATTTTTATCCGTCTAGCCCCCTTTCACAACGCGCGATAAGGAACTTCGTTCCAAAAATCTTAAGGCATGATACTCTTCCGCCCAGTCGCAGTCACGGTATTAGTGGTAAATAAACGTAAATTAAATTTATTACTAACTCTCAGACCAAATCCCAAAGTAAAAACAAATTACTTTTAGCCTACTCTTCCAAACGTCTCATTTGCTTTTGTATGACAAAGAATTTTTTCTCAAACCTCTTTGCATATATATACGGGAACCATCTAATGTAGAATAATTTTACATACAATATTTGTATTTGGGTTAATGCTAAACATATTCCTTGGCCGTATTTTGTTTTATAATAAACGCCGCTTCTTTCGTAACTTTCCCAAAATGATTTAAAGGTATTTTGTTTCTGAAGTAGAATTTTATTCATATTGAGCTTCTTTTGACAATGGCAAAAATTGTATATGCTTTATGCAAGTACAAACCTGAAGAATATAATATCCGCCTCGATGGTCTATCAATTAGCATTTACGACTAAATCAAACGAAAGTTTTACATTCGATTCAAATTACTCTTGACGTAGACGTAGGACGCAGTGTTGGGCGACCTCCCACCCGGTGGACTGATGATCTGGTCAAAGTCGCGGGGAGTCGCTGGATACAAGCGGCTGGTGACCGTGACACTTGGCGATCTTTGGCCTATGTCCAGCAGTGACGTCCTCCGGCTGATGATGACGATGATGATGTGCGGGCGAAGACACGTTTACAACTACGCATCTCGAGTCTGGTCTGCACTTGATACTTATGAGTTACTTGTGTTAATTCACGGTTGCGCTACGGGGACGAACGGTCGATGTAGTAGCCTTTTTTTATTTTTGAAGCAATAGCTAAAAGTGCGACTTTTGAATGTCAAGTCAAGGTATTTATTTAGAATGACAAGGAACAGTTTTGTTAAGAATGGATTTTTATAAAATTTTAGAATCAAAAATACTACATGCATTTTTAAGCACATTTGCTATGCGTAACATTTTATTTGTTTTTGAAAAATACAATATTTACTTTCACAAAATTCAAATAGGCAGATGTAGTTATAATACTGAAGGCGTAGCCCTATTAAGTGTTGTCGCTCCGCTCGGCTGTAGGTATTTATTTCAAAAACAGAGTCGAGTTAGGCGAAGACCTCACAGAGCGGTTTTCACCCGCGCCCGCCACGGTTGTGGAACTGCTGTTTTATTTCAAAACTAACGAGACCGGTAATTTGTGCGATCACGCAACCGTCGTGGTTAAAATTATTCAAACTTAAACGATTCTACCGGCGGGAAACCGGTGCCACGGAAACCACAAACAACCGCGGTCGCTGCGGCTATAAAACGCGTCGTGTAATGTGCTTTTTGTCCATATCAATCTACATTCTTCAGAAGCTGCAGGACCGCAAACATGTCGGGCGCGGGTGAAAGCCGCCTCGTGAGTTTTTAGCCTAACTCCTAACTAACCAAACTGTTTATTACATTATCGTGTTTGTGTTACATATTCTGTATTTATTTTGTAAACTTTGTAATATGTTTTGGTTATTTTAAACATGTTTCCGCTACATATTTAGAATAACTAAAAAACCTAGTAGAAGACACTATCCCTGTGTTACACTTGTGAGGACTTTTATACTGTGTTGTTATTAATATTAACATTATTAAGTTTTAACTCTTTATACATGTTTGTGTATTAATGTTTATTGATACCTAGGTTGACAATTGACATTCTATAATCAATTCGCTAATTTTTTATCCAAGGGAGGTGTCAAGAGTCTCCGAAACAGGCCCGTTGGGATGATAAGAGGAAGAAACGTGAAAGAAGCTAGGCAAGTCTTCTCCACATTTGGTGCCCGACACTCTTTGCCTACCACTTAAGGCACTTGGCATAAAGATTTGTACATATCGCGGTCATAGTCAGAGGGCATATACGCAAAAATGATTTTTTTTATAATGTCAACAGATTAATTTTTGAGATTGATTTATCTACTTTTAATTTATTCTTATTTCAATCTATTTATTTTTATTAATACACGTATTATGTATAAAGGACCTACATAAAGTTTGGTAAAGGTTAGTATGACCATAGACAATATATTTACTAATCTCTGGTATCACCGATAAGTTTTCTGACAAATAAACAGAATTCAAGTTAATAGGTGATTAGCTGAGAAAATTACCTAATTAATTACAGGGTTCAGCTGACTTATTCCGAGTTGACGCAATTAATGACACCGCAGAAACTTTTACACCGCAAGCAAAAATTAACTTAAAGTATGACTCTCAAGAAACATGGCAACCCAGTTTTAAGTTTGAATAACATTTTCTCAAAGTTTGCGAGAAAAAATATTTCATTAAGAATTAATTAAGAGTAGTGCGACTTAATTTCGTTACAACGGTCTAGATAATTACAAAAGCTGTGGCCGCAACAGATATTAAAAATAACTGGTAACAGGTTTGATAGATAACTTGTTATGTTTTGACGGCCTCGTTGGTCGAGTGGCTAGCGTACACGTCTAACTACACCAACCAACCACAAGGCTCGGGTACGATTCCCGACAGGGGTAGGAATTTGTGTGATGAACATTTAGATGTCTGCATTTCCGGGTCTGGGTGTTTATTGAATTTATTCCAGTATCTATTTAAGTATATCTATGTATTAGTATCGTTGACTAACTCCCATAACACAAGCATATTATAATTTGCTTACTTTAGGTTAGATTCAATTTGTGTTACTTGTCCAGGTTCTGTGGTAGTAGTTTTTGTACCGTGTTGGCACTGAGCTTTCTAGCCATATAACTGCTAACCTTCTTACTACAAAAAATTTAGCTCACAAAACTCTGTGCTTACCTCGTAAAGACCTTGGCGTGAATGTATGTTTTTTTTATGTTAGAGTTTTGTCAACAATCACACGGGTCTCCTGATGGTAAGGCCTCCAGACCGGAACACGATAGGCTCATTATGACAGCAGGAATAGGAAAGGCGGTGGATCCCTACCCGGGCAAGTTGTTTGCCAGCACTCGGCCACCAGTGGTTTAGTTGGTAATGACCTTCATTTCAACTTGTGCTCGCCTTTTACGAGCTGCCTGGAAGAGAGGCAAGTGGTCTGTTCTACTGAGCGTACCCGGACAACCACGGGGATAGCAAAACTTGCTTTCCCAAATTGTCGTTACTATATTCTGTTTTATTTTGAGGGACATAATAAACTTTATAAAATTAATCCTTCTAATATAAATGCAAAAGCTTGTACGAGTGGATACATGTTCATGGAGTTTTCAAGCATAAACTACTGAACGTGTTGGTCCGGGCTCCTTTGCAGAAAAGACCATCTGCCTTCCTGTGCTAGGCAGCTCGTAAAAAGCGAGCATAGGCTTACCGTCACTAGCACCGTGACATCCTATTAGGTGGTAGAGTTTCGAGACTTGCCCGGATTGGAACCACCGCCTTACCTATTCCTGCCGGTATAAAGTCGGTGATTGCCGTTGACGTGTTCCGGTTTGAAGGTTTAGATAGTCGGTAAGCTTACTTTTGCTCGAGACCTAACATCCCGACCTCAGGTTGGCAACGCACCATTACCACCTTTGGTGTCTCTAGGCGACGTGAATTTCTTACCACTAGGAAATCCGTCTGCTAGTTGGCCTTCCAATATCATAAAAAAACCGTATTTAGATTAAACTTTACAGGGATATAGTTTAGGCATAGTCTACAATTAATGAAAAAATATTACAAAATACAAATGCAATAGTGGCTTCTCAGTCTTATAATCGTATTTATCTGCCTCGTGAATATTCCCAAGATAGCTCTAGAAAAACCGAGTTAGGGAGGTTGTTTCGTAATTAAACGTTACAACTGGAAATGTAAGTGATCAATGTGTCCTGAGCGATAACGACTCAGTAAATATGGAAGGCTTCTTGCAAATACATGTATACCTGGTACTACTATGTAAATTATGCGTATCGGCTTGACACTTTTTACTCTTTTTACACTTTATACTTTTATTTTTAAATTGGCTGACCTAATCTAAATTTAAGCAAAATGATTAATTATGTAATAATAACATATAATAATATATATTATAATAAAATACATTCGGAATTCCGAAGCTTGACGAATATAGACGAAGCACATAATTTAAATAGTACTACTGTATGTACTCGTATTCTTATTAGATATATCCTGCGGCTCCGAAAACCTATTAAAGTAAAGTCTCCCGCGGAAACTAATGACTGTGGATTGAATTGTGGTGTTCATGGAGAGAAAGGATGATGAGGAGCAGGAGCTAGACGTGAAGGTCCATGCATTTTAGCTACTGGCTTGTAGTTAAAAGAATGCAGTAGGTTATTATTACTAAAAGTTTGGACTTAAACTAGTGTTAAGTTGCCAATATTTTTTTCTAGGTTCTCCCTCATTAGGTATTGAGCTTTCGTTTAACGTATTCAAGCACTTTTACACGTACAGCGGATTCTAAAACCAAGGAGTACTTTTGTACCTCATAAATAGCATTGTAACGTTACTTTTTATATAACGCTCTTTTTGCTTCGATAATAGTAGGAAAGGATTAGTTTAAAGTTTTGTAGGTAACAATGGCGCTGTATAAATCCAAAGAATTCTTGTACCTATAATAAAATCTATGACACTTTCCAGGTTCCTAACTACATCCACATAAAAACCTTACCCTTGTGAGCTACAATTGCTCCAATACAAAAAACAAACACACATAATCCTCCTCCCTCCCCTGGATCACAAATCGATCACCAATGGATACCACAAACCGATCTAGCTTAAAATCGATCCAAAATAAGCGAATTGTACTTTACGTGGTGTTATGCTATGTATAATAAATAAATACCAGTAGACATTTACTAAACACCCAAACCCTGAAATATAAAATATAATACAGAAACTTCGCGTCTGTGGTCTACCGGTCCAATGTCGGAGTTGACTTCTTGACGTTGGGTTCAATTTCCAGGTCGGGCTATAAAACAAAAGAAAATGTGTATTTTCAATTTTCTTTTAAAAATAGCGTTGATTAGGGTTGGATATGTGCCCGATTAGCGATAGGCTTGCCACCTATCACATTGTGGAACGTATCTTCAGCTAGTCGTGGGTGACCTGGCCTCTGCCTACCGCTTAGCGGATATGGGCGTAAAGATACTGTACTTTTTACTTTACTCTACAATAACTTATTGATTATTTATATTTCTGAAAGAAAATAAATATAATATTTGCATTGTTTAACCAAAACATAGAAATTACAAATACTTCTAATAAATTTTAAACTTTATGATACACAATTGGCTAATTGCCAAATCAGCGACATTTTCTAGACAACCTTAACTACAGGTCATAGACTTGGACTATGTTCATCATACAAATGTCTGCCAACGTCTGGAGTAAAACCCGAGCCTCGGAGATGGCCGGTGAAGGTACATTAATCGCTCAGGCTCCCGGCCTCAGGTTGGCAACCCACCATTACCAATTTTAGTGTCTCTAGGCGGCGTGAATTTCTTACCATCAGAAGTCAGCTTGTTTGCTTTTTAATGTCATAAAAAAAGATAAAAATAAATTGATGTAGAGCGTTACACACGAAAAAGTTTACGAGTGCTATCAGCAACGAACAAGAATAGTCATTAAAGTCCTGCCTTTTTAGAAACGTTTTGAGTCTTTAAAAAATAACGTTACGCAATAACAGTTAAAGTAACTACGTTATTAACGTAAAACCTTTTTGCCATCCTTAAAAAAATATTCTTACATAATTTCCTGTATTCTACATACTTAAATGTTTAATGTTTTTTAACCAAATCCAAAAAGGGTGATTCATTATGTTGTATTATTTACGTGTGTTATTGGGTAAAGGTTAAAGGTGGTTTTTGGGTTAAGCATAATAGTGAATAAATTTTATTAACCTAAGTGACGATCAAAAATTATGCGTTATTTTACCGTGTTGGTCCGGGCTCATTTGCAGAATAGACTATCTGCCTTTCTGCCAGGCAGCTCGTAAAAGGCGAGCATAGACTTACCGTCACCAAGACCGTGACATCTGATTAGGTGGTAGAGTTTCGTAGCGGCTCACCCGGATTGGTACCACCGATTTACCTGTACCTGCCGCCATAACGTCATGATGTGTTCCGATTAGGAGTATAAGGTAGCCGGTAAACTTATTTTTGCTTGAGGCCTAACATCCCGACCTTAGGTTGGCAACGTACCATTACCACCTTTAGTGTCTCTAGGCTGCGTGAATTTCTTACCATCAGGAAATCCGTCTGCTTATTAGCCTTCCGATAAAAAAAATGTATTTAGCCATTAGTTGCATATCGATAATAGATACTTATGTGGGCCCTCACAAAATAATTTGCTATCATTCAAAAAAAGTATGCCTTATCGAATAGCGACGCGGCGTGGTAATGACATAATAATTGGAGTCCCTTTTTTTTCAGGATTACTGTGCACAAATTATTTTATCTTTTTTTTAAATTTAATATTCAAATTTCTGATATTTAGTGTTATTTTGTTATTAACCTCGTCGCCGTTATTTCTAACGTGTACATATCTTTAAGTGATATGAAAAGTTGAAATAACAGTTTTAAGTAAATTTATTAATGACTTTAACATAATATTCCATCAAAACCATTTTCATGTAAAATGTTGCCAAGACAAGTTTGCACTGTCAAAAGTTATCAGATGGCATATAGAGATAAGCTTCTCAATCTACACTGTCTGACTTTACAAGCTTCATCCTAATTAGTTTTATACCTTCAAACCACAAGTGTTGGCTATTTTGCTATCGTTCATATGAACAGGAAATTATTTGATAAATGTATTCACTTTATTAATAAATTATACAAGAGTCCTGCAGTAACGAAACTGTTACAACCAAAATAGGTTGATTAGGTTATAAAATGTATCAAGTTGGGGCTTATAGAAGCTTCGTTCTACAAGCCATTTGATGTATTTTTTACAGCTCAAACTATATGGACTCCCTTCAACAATATTTTACATGAAAATGTTCTTCTATGTCTTCACTTCTTGTTGTAAGTTGTTTATGAGAATACTACTACAATATATTAGTTTAATATTAATTTATTTATCTTTATTGTACATCAAACAAAATTATTTTGTACAAGAAGCTAACTTAATGCCCAAATTCTCCACCAGTCAACATTTGGGCCAACAGATAGTGAAGTTTGTAGGTGCTACAAAAATAATAATAAACTAAACAACTACTTAAGAATATTATGTTGGTTAAACTGTAAATACTACACAGACTACTACTACTATCCATACTAGATAAATAATATATAAATACTTTAGAGTTAGAAAAAAAATATCAATCATATCTACTTGTGAACCAGGGTACCCACGACTAGCCGAAGATACTAAGTTCCACAATATGATAGGTGACAAGCCTATCGCCAACCGGGCACATATCCTATCCCGAGCAACATTTTTATTAGAAAATTGGTAAAACCCAATTTTCTTTTGTTGCCCGACCCGGGATTCGAACCCGGGACCTCATGCAGTCAAGTCCAACAACTGAAAGACCTCAGAGGTGATCATTTTTTTTTATTTCCTATTTTTTAATGTTAATAGACAGGTAATAAGTCATTCCGCTCAGAGACTTAAGCGCGGCCGTAAGACACAGACAAACTCTATAAAAACGCAGACATAATATAACATGTTCATAACACGAAACCAGTCAGAAATCAAACCCGAGTCTTAAAGATATTCAGAAAAAGATCGGCGTTAGCTCAGGTCTCCACAAACAAGTATTTATTTCAATATACATATCGTTAAGTGCGAACGTTATTAATATACACCAAAAAGATTTCATCCTAAAAATAATACATAAGAAGATTACGCAGTAAAAAGAATATTAACTTTACAACATCGCAGTCTCCTAATAAAATTCCAGGATTCGGCTAACAAGAGCTAATATCATTATACAAATCTTTCCCACACTTGATGGCCGTTGAACATAAAACGTAAGTGTTTCGGCTCACTGAAATTGTATCTATTATGATATTCGACTATGGGTTTTTGTAACCAACTAGGCGCGGATTTAGACTTGCATCAAGTTTATCAGCTAACCTATTTATTACGCTGTCACATTTTTCTTTGTTAGAGGTGAGTGGAAAAGCTCATGGCTTTCCAGATGGTAAGAGACAATCGTCACATATAAACACCTTAGTTGATAAAAAAAATAAAAAAAAAAACATGTTTATGATCGTACAGCCGAAGAGTGGGGCAGAGGTATAACCAGGGTACCTACGACTAGCCAATTGATAGACGTTTTAAGTCGATAGATATAAAAGATGTTAGGCCTATTTTGCAATTCTACCCGCTACTATATGCGCCGGACCGGAATATGAGTCATTAGGACAGCAGGAATAAATTAGGCGATGGATTCTTACCCTTGCAAATTGCTGCATAGTACTCTACCATCAGTGGTTACTCCACGAGCTGTCTGGCAGATGGGCAGATGTTCTATTCTACTATCAATAAATAAATCGATATCCCTGGACAAGTTACACAAATTAAATCTAACCACAAAGTAAGCAAATTATATGCTTGTGTTATGGGTATTAGTCAACGATACCAATACATAGAAATACTTAAATAGATAAGTACCAAAATAAATTTGATAAACATCCAGACCCGGAAATACAGATATATATTCATTCATATTTTTAAATGAGGAAAGACTTGTACTGTTTTATGTATCACTAATAATTTATTATTTTATAAATAACCTACCGGTTTCGCTTATGAAAGCATCACCAGTGCTAGAACCGGTAGGCTATTTATAAAATAATAATTATAAATGATACGTTAAACAGTACAAGTGTTTCTTCATTTAAAAATATGAATATGTATTTGGAAGTTTTACCAAGCGCCAACAATGGAAAATATCAAATATATCTATTTAAATATCTGCATTTCCTGGTCATTTGTGTGAAGATCATTTGATCATCACATATGTACCTGCTTCCGTCGGGAATCGCGGTTGGTCGGTGTAGTTAGGCATGTACGCTAGCTACTCGACCAATGAGGCTGTCAATGTTATAGCGACAGGAATAGGTAAGGCTGTGGCACGAATCCGGCCCTGATTTTACAGGATTGTTATACACAACTTACTGCACTAAGTAAATAATCCAATTTAGCAACTAGATTATTCCAGCAGCGTGGGGGTCTTCATAAGACCAAGGTACAAAATTAAAGCTAATGTTTAAACAACACAAACATGCTCGTAAACCTAGTAATGTTTGTGGATACATAATCCTGAGCTTTGTACTCAATATGAATGCAGTTACGTTGATTCTTTTATGTTTTTTATGGCACACGGCATTTCTGATGTAAAACGTCTTCTGAAGTCTGTTCGCAGGTGTGTGGTCGCCCATTGGTCGAAATAAATTGTAATATCTTGTTAATAAGAACGCCGTCCTTATTTCTAAAGATCAACTACTTTGTTTCCAAACTGTATGGTGCGCCACAGATGGCGCATCTTTTATCGTTATCGTTATCATCAATATATTTGTTTGTGTGTGTCAAATACATGGTAGTGTGAGTAGGTAACGTTTTATTTATTGATTTAATGTACTTTATGAGCATTATTATTGAAAAATATTAGCGTTCTGCACTTTCCCTACACATAAATTATAAGTGAGCCAAATTTCATACTCCTGCGGCCGCGCAATTTTCGTAAAATGGGATCTAAAGTTTTGGCATCACGTATTAATATATAGATGAGTAAGGCTATCGGTTATCCTACTCTATGGACCGGAAAATGACACTGATGGTAATTCTGCTGTTTACAAACTAAACTTATTTTAGATGCATGCTATCTTTTTCATATGAAACAAAAACAAAAGAGATGGAACGTTTTAGCCATGTCAGATTAGTCCGAACATGTAAAATTGTAATGTTTTCATCAACGTTTTCTGAGAGATTAAACGTCTGTAGAAATGACGTGTACGGTCTAATTTGACATCTCTAAAAGTGTTTTTTCTCTTTCTATTACTGTCGTTGAAAAAAGACAGCGATAACTTAAAATTAGTTTTGTGAATGCGCAACAAAATTACCACCACTGTCTGAATAAGTAAGGCGCTTGATCCCTACTAGGGTCAATTGCAGTCCAGCCCTCTACCACCAGCAGTTTTGTTGTTAATGACGCAATTGACCTTTGAGGAGCGGCTAGATGGAGAGACAGGTAGTCTATTCCACATAGAGGGTTCAGAAAAACATAGGAAAAGTTACCTTGACAAACAACGTTTGCAAAAATGTTGCACAATCGTAAAATTGCTCACTAAAATTAGAGTAGTTAGAATCTTTGATTGATACAATAATAGAAACGTCAATTATATTTAACCGCCTCGATGGTCGAGTGGCTAGCGTAGATGCCTAACGGCACTAATCAACAGTGAGGCTCTGGTTCGATTCCCGACGGGGGCAGACATTAGTGTGATGAACATTAAGGAGTCGGCTTTTCGGGTCTGGGCGTTTATTAAATTTATTCTGATATCTATTTAAGTATTTTTATGTATTAGAATCGTAGACTAAAACCCATAATACAAGCATATAAATTGCTTTCTTTGTGGTTAGATTCAGTTTTGTAATTTGTCTAGGGACATTTATTTATTTATTTGACTCACTGATATTTTCAACCGACTTCAAAACTACAAGTTTATAAACTCATCGGTTTGGTTTTTCAACCGACTTCAAAACTACAAGTTTATAAACTCATCGGTTTGGTTTTCTAGTACATTTGTTACGCGATTCCTTGGCCAAAAATTATGGATGAATTATAATTTTTTTGAAAAAAAATAATTCAGAGGTAGCCCCCTACAAAACTAATGAAAGTTTGGATACAACTTAGTAGTTTTCGATTGTGTTATTAGTAAAAGTTTCAACAAACATCTAAGTTTGACATTGTATAATATTACTTCTACTATAACATACAGACAGCTCAACTAAATCTGTATGCTAAAAATATCCAAACTGAGATGATGGAACCATGTTTATGTGGTTTCTCAATTTAGACATTGAGCTGTATTATTAGCTTAAAAAATTCTACTGCTCTTGTTAATATTACCACGTGAGAATGTTTTGTTAATAATTTAGTTCTTGTTGATTAGGCTACCTTTTGTTATTAAGGTCACTTGTACCTATTAACAGAATACATTAGAATTAATGATAAGGGTTTTCTTGCTCAATTACCTACCTATCAGCGATGTAATATTGATAAATGGAGATTAGCGATCTTTTTAACCAATTCCGAAAGAAATAATCAATTAGTAAAATTTTTGATAAATTCTAAAATACTTGCACACCAAAATTTAGTAGAATATGTTGGTATACTAAAATAGTTTTGTAACATATCTATTATTAGCATGGAATATGCGTATTTAAAAAAAACATATTTCCTTTTCATTTCATTTCAAAAGACGAGATTTTCAATTCGGTTGTGTTTCTTTTTCCTTTTTTGTTTTTGTGTTATTTCGCCCAATAACGAACTAATTTCCATGATTATTTTTTAAAGGGTAGGCAGGTAGGTTGAAAAGTATACGGTATACCTGTATACGGTATCTATATCAAAACCACATTTTTTACTACTTTTGTCTACCTATCTGTTCGTCTGTCTGTTTGCTGTGAATAATCTATGAAACGGCTGAATCGATATTGACAGAGCTTTCACTGGCAGGTAAGGAGTAACTAACGTTGCAGTTATTTTTTAAATATATATATATAAACTAAATAACTTTTTTTGTCAATATACACGCACTCGAAGTTGCGGGCACAGCTAGTATCATACATACTCGGCGTATATCTTTGTGCATTGGTTGGTTTAATACTCAAATATAGAAACGAATCTCTATCTCCCGTGGTCACAGCATTGCGCGTGAATGAATGGAACAATTTCCCTAATTCTTTTTTGTTGTGTTAGATATAGAAATCAAAAGTCCTTTACCGCCTCCTTGTCGAGGGGCTAGCGTTCACACCTGTTTTCAACGACTAACCGCGAGGCTCGGGTTCGATTCCCGAACGGAACAGGTACTTATGTGATGAAAAAAGATGTCTGTCTCTTCGGATCTATGTGTTTATTAACGGCCAATATCAACCTTATACAAACCAATATAATATAATACACAAACAAAAAAATAATATAATACACAAACTAATATAATACAAACCTTACCATGGATAAAAATAGACCTTCTGAAGTTTAGTTTCCAAATTATTTTTGTTATTTACTAAAAAAGAACAGTGGTTGCCTGGTAATTGATCAAATGTAGCCCTATCTTTTATCAGACAGGTTGTTAATATTGGTCGTAAATTTATTCTGGTATCTGTTTAAGTATTTCTATGTATTAGTATCGTTGACTAACATCCATAACACAAGCATATAATTTGCTTACTTTGGGGTTAGATTCAATTTGTGTTATTTGTCCAGCGAAATTATTTTTTTATTTAGATTTTCATGATTAAAATAATCAATAAACGAATTTCATCATATGTATGTAGAATACACTATTTTATTTCTTGACATACACATATTACAAATATAGCTAAAGTTAGTTAAAAAAAGTAGACGGTCGGTCGGATGTTTATTCGATGTACTTTTACAAATTAGGTTAATTAATACCGACAGCCTAAACATAGATTTAAAAAAAAATAAATTAGATAACCATTTAGATGTCTGCATTTTCCGGATCTGGGTATTTATTAAATTTATTCTGGTATCTATTTAAGTATTTCTATGTATTAGTATCGTTGACTAACACCCATAACACAAGCATATCTTGTCCAGACGTGTAACTTGTCCAGGGACATTTATTTTATTACGAGTATAGTTATTAGTATGTTCTATTATACAATTAATAGTATTATTTTAATAGAAATTTTTGGAACAAAGGAGAATACTAATAAATGGTAAAAAATAATGTTACCTTTAACTTCTCACAATAATTTTCGTAATATTCTACCAATAAAATTCCAGGATTCGGCTAACAAGAGCTAATATCATTATACAAATCCCTTCCACACTTGATGGCCGCTAAACATAAAACGTAAGTGTTTCGGCTCACTGAAATTGTATATTTTATGATACACGGCAAGATATTTGAGCAGAGGTTCTTGTAAGTGTTGCAATTAAAGCAAATTTTCAATTTTTATAAACAGAATCAAGTTTGGCAATCTAAACATTTGATTGTTTCCCAAATTTTAAAGAAAGAAAGAATCAGAAAAAACTTTATTCACTACCATGCAAGTAGTACTTTTGAGCATCGACATTTTTATAAACCACCACCGGATCGGAATCGCGGCCACACACCGAGAAGATCCGGCGAACTTAGTGGCCTTGTCTTTTTTTCAATACTAATAGTAACATTATAAACTAGATAAAAATACCAATTATAATCTAATTTTAACTTAACTATACAAACATACATATCTTCAATTCTTCCTACATGTCCGAACTAGCGGAGCATGACATTCCTCATTTTAACGCCAACACTTTCTTTCAATCAAACTCTTGCTCGGATCTCATTGTAACGAATGCGGTCAGCGAGCGTAACACTACAGATTTTCCGTAGTGCTCTCATTTCGACCGCATTTATCCTACTCTCATGCTTCTTCTGACATACCTAACTTAATTATAAAGTATGACAAATTACATTGCAAATTGCGAGATTGATATCTCTATTCCCAAGCGAGTTTATCTTCTTAATACTCTGAGACCTGATAACAGCGTTTCTTACATAATTTTGCTTTTATACATTTTTTAAACTAATTTAAAGGTAGATCTCTAATTTAATCTTCTTTAGTTCGGCGTGTATGCTAACCTCTTGACAAACGAGGCGATCACCAGGAAGCAACAAAAATAGTAAAAATTGTAGCTACTTTAAAATTCTAGTATTTGAAGTATATCCAATGTAGCTGTTTATACACAGATTTTTTTTATGATACTGGAAGGCAAACAAGCTGGCGGATTTCGTTATGGTAAGAAATTCACGCCGCCTAGAGACACCAAAGATTGTAATGGTGGGTTGCTAACCTGAGGCCGGGATGCTAGGCCTCGAGCAAAAGTAAGTTTACCGGCTACCTTACCCTTCAAACTGGGACACGTCATGACGTTATGGCGCCAGGAATAAGGCGGTGGTACCAGTCCGGGTGACTCGCTGCGAAACTCTACCCCTAGTCAGATGTCACGGTGTTAGTGACGGTAAGCCTATGCTTGCCTTTTGCGAGCTGACTGACCGGAAGGCAGATGGTCTATTCTGCAAAGGAGCCCGGACCAACACGAGGAATATTGAAATTATAATATTGCATACCTACCAATAGCTAATATCATTATCTAAATTCCATGCACTTGATGATTGGATACTAAACCTAAAAGTTTATTTACCGAAATTGAACCTGTTACGGTACCCGTAACTTTATCGATACTGGACTCAAAAACACGAACAAAGATAGCCGGCCAGTTACATCATCATCAGATGATAATTAAAAAAGGAATTTGAGAGGAATACTTAAAAAGATATGTCACGAAAGTAGTTTTTAATCTTTTGTTTTAATCTTGATGTTACAAAACCTGTCTGAAGGCTAATCCCATTGTACTCAATCATATTTAACAAGTTCATTAAGATAACAAAAATATTTAAATACATTATTAACTCTACATTCATATTGCATTTTTATATTTTAACAGCACCATTTCACAGTATCTCGCTAAATCTTGTTCCATACTTTAGGGTTGCCTGAAAGAGATCGCTGACTTGGCGATAGGG
>NJDC01005180.1:110476-123496 GCA_002245475.1 Calephelis virginiensis
AGGATCTGATGACGAGATCCTGGGAAAATCGAAGGAAACTCTAAAAAAATTGTTGACAAGAAGTGTTTTTGTGGATTATAATCACTTGCTAGCATTCGACAATGGTCACTTCATGATGCTGTGCTGATGATGGAAGCTCTTAATCATCAGCTCACCCACAAAAAATACCAATTCTTCAAGAATCTGAATCTTTCAGTTGATACAATTTAGTTCGTTCGATAGGTATTTTTTATGTAGATTATGTAGAAGTTCTGATGATGAGCCCAGGAGTAATAGACACTTCCCACTATCCCACTATCCCATCCCACTTTCCTCCTACTATAATATTATAAATCTGAAAATTTGTTTGTTTGTTTGTTTGTTCCTTCTTCGCGGTCTTACCCCTGGACCGATCTGAACGAAAATTGGTATAAGGGTAGTTTAGGAGCCAGAAAGTAACATAGGATACTTTTAACCGACTTTAAAAAGGAGGAGGTTATTAATTTGCCTGTACGTTTTTTTTTGTATGTTACGCAATTACTCGAAGACCCCTGGACAGATTTGGAAATGTTTTTTTTTGTTTGAAAGGGTATACTTCCGAGATGGTCTCATGATCACCAGGTCAGGATCTGATGTTGGGATCCTAGGGAAATTGCAGTAATCTCTAATAATTTCTTAGCAAGAATAGTGTTTTTGTGGACTATATCCCATGCCATCCCACTTAATCCCACTAATATAATATTCGACTTCAAAAAGGTGGAGGCTATCAATTCGTTTGTATAGTTTTTTTGTATGTTACGCGATTACTCGAAGTCCCTTGAACTGATTTGGAAAATTGTTTTTTTGGTTGTACTTCAGAGGTGGTCCCATAGTCACTAGGTCAGGATCTGATGACGAGATCCTGAGAAAATCGAAGGAAACTCTAAAAAAATTGTTGACAAGAAGTGTTTTTGTGGATTATAATC
The DNA here is from genome assembly GCA_002245475.1 of Calephelis virginiensis. NCBI lineage: Eukaryota > Metazoa > Arthropoda > Insecta > Lepidoptera > Riodinidae > Calephelis > Calephelis virginiensis. The sequence continues at coordinate 111,421 of NJDC01005180.1, forward strand.
ACTTGCTAGCATTCGACAATGGTCACTTCATGATGCTGTGCTGATGATGGAAGCTCTTAATCATCAGCTCATCTACAAAAAGTACCAATTCTTCAAGAATCTGAATCTTTCAGTTGATACATTTTAGTTAGTTCGGTAGGTATTTATTATGTAGATTATGTAGAAGTTCTGCTGATGAACCTATGAGTGATAGACACTTCCCACTATCCTACTATAATACAATATTATAAATTCGAAAGTTCATTTGTTTGTTTGTTCTGACGAATCTGAACGAAAATTAGTATAGGGGTAGTTAAGGAGCCGGAGAGTAAACATAAAGGACTAGCAGAAGACGATTGAGAGAATCGGAAACCTTTACTCAGACGCAAGAGAGACTTACGGGCCAGGCTGACCGTCAAGCGTCTTTGAGGGATTTGAAGACATTAACAAAGACGCAAGTAAGAAGATCAGATAGCGTTCAGCGTTTAGCTCAAGAAGCATTTTCAGTAGATTTAATAGGGATGTTTTTTAGTCTAGTAAACTAAAAGTGTGCCGAATTCCAAAGTTTTTGCTTCACATATTAATATAATGACATGGCTGAGCACTTTAATGGCTTCTAAAATAGTGGCTTCTAAAAAGTGATGTTAAAGCTTGCGGCTAACACAATTCGAAAAAGGCGTAAACAAGTCATTTCCAATATATTACTAGGAGTTTGATTTTGTTTTAACATAGCCAAGACTAATTTACTCTTCACGGAAAACCTGATTTTTTATGCTATTGGAAGGCAAACAAGCAAACGGATTTCCTGATGGTAAGAAATTCAGGCCGCCTAGAGACACCAAAGATGATAATGGTGCGTTGCCAACCTGAGGCCGCGATGTTAGGCCTCGAGCAAAATCAAGTTTACTGGCTACCGGAACACGACATGACGTTATGGCGGCAGGAAAAGGTAAGGCGGTGTCAGGCAATACGGGCGAGTCGCTGCGAAACTCTACCACCTAGTCAGATGTCACGGTGATAGTGACAGTAGGCCTATGCTCGCCTTTTACGAGCTGCCTGGAAGGAAGGCACATGGTCTATTCTGCAAAGGAGTCCAGACCAACACGGGGAATTCGATCGATCTATTAGATTTCCGTCGTGGAACTAACAGACAAGAGTTCTAAACTATCAATGCATAATGCTAGTCACACAAACGAACTTTTAAAAATCTATGTCTCTTTAAATTTATCCGGCCCAATCTCTGGAACAATTGAACCAATTTAATTGGGACTTTTACTGGAAGATACTGGGTTAGAGCGACATATGCTTTTCAGAATTCCTACGAGACCAGCGTTCGTGCAGAAAACCGTATATTATTTCGCAGGCGATTGAACTCTTCTTTTTTCTTTAGGTTTTGGCTTTCACGTTAGTATTTTGTCATTAATCAAGTAGAAATTTGCATCCAATTTTATATCAGTTAAAATTAGTCATCAGTCATTAGTCGTCAGTAAGTCGTGTCTGGCTCTTGGGTAAAGCGGTGGCCTCATTACTCAAGCTCATGTAATGAGATTTGGTGGCAATGAGGAAATACACGATACGCTAATTTCTTGATGATTATTTTATTTGTGCACTTTCACGGAATAAAATTGTACAAAATGCTACCAAAATTGACTGATTTCACTCAATATCAACACGAAATTCAATAATTATGAAAAAACTTCGACCATATTGATGGATGGACACGCTCGATGGCGCCAAAATTTTCGGCGATTGAACTCTCAGGTACAGATAGTAAAAACAGAAAATGTCAAGTGTAATCAGACTATCAAATTTCTTTCGCCCTTCATTTAAATCGTTGCCTTCATTTATTTAAATTTGAATTTAGAATTTGCATTGCCATTGAACTGTGTAGTTAGATCGCATGCAGTTAATAGTGCTTATGAACTTAGACTTAATATCTATGGAGCTTATTACTTTACTTTAGCTACTTTTGTAAATAGGTGCTTGACTTCTTAAGTCTGTTTAATTCTTTGTTGGTTTTAATTTTAAAATCAGGCTTAAAGAAAAACTGTATCGTTATATAGTGGCTAACGTGATTTCTTTCCATTTTTAGACTTGTGTGTGTCCTATTTCTGGCATCATAACTTTTAAACGGATGGACTGATTTCGATGCGGGTTTTTTCTTAAAGCTGACGTTATTGACGTGGTTCTTACCCTTATAATATTTAAGTGTTGTCGGTTCTTTTTAGTATTATAGTTCACTAAGTCAATTCGCTTAGACTTTCAAGATTTTTTATTGTCTGTGGTAAGTATTTTTTTATGATAATGGAAGGCAAATAAGCAGGCGGATTATCTGAGGGTAATCACTCCGCCTCGAGACACCAAAGATGATAATGGTGCGTTGCGTTGCGTTACGGTAAAATAGTAAGTTTACCGGCTACCTTACGCTCCATGTACTTACATGTTAATAAATTTATAAACAATCTGTATATTAGCAGAGCGTTGCTAAAATGAGACGGACGGCGTCGGGTGCATTACGTTGCATATTGCCTAGAAATTGTATTCATTTAAATATATGAATGAAACACTGCTGCTATCTGCCTCTTACCTAATTAGATCTTTATCATAAATCCGTACATACTATAATCTACACTTTCTTATAACGCTGATGGATTGATTATTGATGGATTACTAAGACGGCAGAACTAATCCAACCAAATTTTAGGAGACCTACATTTTCAAGATCGGTATGTTAGTAATAGGCTTCCAGACAGCGACGCACCTATAAAATCTAGGAATAATGTCTATAACCTCTGTCAGTCTCCTAGCATCAAGAGAGCTATGTGCTCGTTTAATGCCTTATTTTACCCTATTTAAAGTAGCACGGATATTCAAAAAAATGGAATTAGGTTCTACAGAGCCGCTACTTTAAAGTAGATCCTGTCCCATTGGTTGCTTTTGCCTCGCAAAGGTGTATGTCAACTCTCCTTGGGGCTGTGGTTTCTGTATTAATATAGAGTACGAATATGGATAGATCGGCTTATTTGAAAGAAAGAAAGAAAATTATTTATTTGCGGAATATGTGTGTAAATGAGATGTAACAAAAATATATACTTAAATATTTTCAATATTTCAACATATTCTACCATATTTTTGTGTGCAAATATTTTAAAATTTATAAAAAATGTATGAATAATGTATGAAGAAACTGTAAAGTTTTTTGTAAAAGTAAGTACTTTTCGATAACACTCATTGAAAGTTTCAAAACTTTTAAACGTAAAAAACACGTTTGAAGAAAGTTTTACGAGAATCACTCACAAAGCAAACATTTTATCAAAAGTTGTTACCAATATTATTACTGGTGGTAGAGTGCCATGTAGCAATTTGCTAGAGTAGGACTTCACCGCTTTACCTGTTCCTGCCACCATAATGACAGATTTATGTTCCGATCTAGTGAATGGAGCAGCCAATCTACTTTTTGAAGTGAAACTTCTTTAGAATCGTTGTGATTTCAAAACGGGTGCAACGGAAAAGCGACAGGTAAGAGACACAAATATGTATTCATCTCATTCTTTTGCAGGTAAGAAACACAAATATATATTCATCTCATTCTTTTGTCGATTTACTGAGCCCCTTAACGCGCTTAAGCGCGTACATGTACACGCGAATTCAAGATACTTGAGCAACGTAGAACTTATCCCGATGTTGCTCCGCGTTCCTATTAAGAAACGCGAAGCACGCGTTTACGCTTACGTAATACGCTTATACGCCACGCGAGTCTAAACATTTTGGCGCCAATGCTGCGACCAGAACTACATAATTTGTCAAATTTTATGCACATTAAATCGTTTTCTTTCTCTTAGTTTAAGACTCAACGGTATACAAGCCACAACAAAACCACTTTATTCGAGTCAACAGGCAAGGGATTCGGGACTTGAATGTCTGTTGATTCTTGGTGTGCTTGGTATGCCATGCTCTATGGAATTTTTTTCTTAATTAAGAATAAATTACGATCTGTACCAACAAACTACTTCCCATCATTAGATCAAGTAGTTTTCAAGTTCAAGTAAACATTTTTCATTTTAAACATAAATAGATATAAGGCAATTCAAATTAAAACGACATGGGAAATTTGTAAATTGCCAAATATTAAAAGTGAAACTATAGTTAATTAGGAGCAGTGACGAATAAAACGGTTAAAAGAGAATAAGTTATAGCTATTCTGTAAAGTTGGGTAACTTTCAAATTAGTGACAATACATTTTTTATATACTTACTAATTAAAAGACAGTGTATAACCATTTTCAATTTCAACCAAACCGTTCAAGCAGGAGCGAAAATATACTCGACTGGAGTAAACTGGTAGGTTCACTCTGTGTTGGTTCGGGTCTACTGGGTAGAATAGACCTCCCTTCCAGGCAATTCGTAAGAGGCAAGCATAGGTAATTGATCATTACTAAAAAGATCATTGGTAATAGAATGCTGTACAGTAACTTGTCCGGGTAGGAATAAACAGCCTTACCTATTCCAGCCATCATAACGAATCTGTCATGTTCCGGTTTGGTGGGTATCGTAGTCGGTAGACTTGAACAGTGGGCCTGCAACCCCAGCTACTGGGCAGAGTGACCTACAACATCTATAGTGCTTATAAGCTGCTTATCTCTTTCCATCAGGAGAGCCGTGCCTTTATTCACGAACCTTTCAAATAAAAAGCATATAAAAAGTAAGAAAGAAAGAAATTATCTTCACACCCATATCCTCGAAGGGGTAGGAAGAGGCACAACCTGGAACGCCGAAGACACTAAGTCCCACAAGCCTATCGCCAACCGGGCACGTATCCAATCCCGAGCAACCTTTTTTTTATTAGAAAATTAGAAAAATCCAATTTTCTTTTTGTTGCCCGACCCGGGATTCGAACCCGGGACCTCACACAGTCAAGTCCGACAGCTGAACCGCTAGACCATAGAGGCGACGATATAAAAAAGTAATAAAGTATAAATTCCTATTTCAAAACCGGTCGAATAGGAAATAAAAAAAAGAGTAGTATCTTGATTCATAGCTTAGTAAAGTGGAACAAGCTGGACTTAATAAGCTCAAGAATAAGGTTACATAGCAATTATTTAAGTATTAACTTAGAACGTTGCAAGAGCTTTTCATTTTTATTCTGTGCACGATGGCTTTTATAGTTCAAGAGGTTACGAGAGAATCGAGCTTAACGTTTTCTCAAACCATTCGTATATACGTATAATGCATATTGTCGACTGTCAGTAAAGCGACACAGTATTTAAGCCGACCCATCGCTTACAACTATACAAAGTGCAAATTGGGTCTCATTTGGAGTACTGTTCTCAACTCTGGGCAAGGGCTCCTAATTTTCACCTTCTGATATCGCTTGGGTCTCATTTGGAGTCCTGTTCTCAACTCTGGGCAAGGGCTCCTAATTTCCACCTTCTGATATCGCATCAATGCTTAAAGTATCATGCCCATCATCTTGATGCGTGGCGATCTACAACTATGCGATTCCGAAGACATTTAATACCCCGCATAACACCTTTGTGGAATCAGTTACCGAGGGCGGCATTCCCAAATGATTATGACTTAAGAACCTTTAAGAAAAGAGCGTACTCATTATTTAAAGGTCGGCAGCGCATTTGTGCTTCTTCTGGTGATACGGATGTCCGTGGGCGGCGGTGATCACTTTCCATCAGGTGACCCACTTGCTCGTTTGCCTCCTCTTGTATAAAAAAAACCAAATATCGGCACTAAAGACGGTAATGGAGTTTTTTTAAAAACAAAACACGAGGTAAACACTGACATCGTAACGGTAAGAATAGACAAACACAGATGATATTTTTAATACTTAGATAATTGATAAGAAAAATGACGATATCCGACTTTTTTATGTAAGAGATTAGCGCACAAGCACTCAGCCTTCCTGGTGGTAAGAGATAACCATGGCCTATAGACACCATAGATGTTACATGTGGGTCGCTATCCTCTGGTCGGGATGTTAGGCCTATTGTGCAAGTCAACCGGCTACCAAACCCTCCGGACCGAGACATGACAGTCATTATGGTAACAGGAATAGGTAGGGCATTGGCTCTCTATCCGGGCAAGTTGCTGCAGAGCACTCGAGCACGAGTGGTATTAGGTAGCTATGTAATGATTTTTCTTAAAGTTGTAAAGTAACTGTGTCAGGATTTTGAGTTCAATACATTTTATAATTAAAATCTGTTTGTCGGCTTGTTTTCTTCCTTGGGCACACTATACATAGGAATACTGTAGCAATTTTCATAACATGATCAAAAGGGTTATTTTTAAATACAGTTAGGTTAGTCCAGAGATAATACAATATAAATATAAATTTATTGTTTTAAAGAGCATTGATAAAGAAACTCAATCGCCATCAAGAGTAATTATTCTCCACCTTAAATATGATCAAGCTGCGGACATCTAAAGGAGTTCAGCGTTCAGGTGGAAAAAAATAAAAAAAATAGTCAAACCTCAAAAACAAGTTAACAAACATTAAATCGTTGAGAAGCAAAATAACGACTATCAGCGCAGTATGAGCCTCTCAATGACGTATTTGAAGTCGAAATGTTGCTTGCATGTGTAATGTATTCGGACCTAACATGATTTCGTTGAGAAATATTAGCCTTTACTCGAACTAGAAAATTTAAATTTTTTGCGTTTTATAAGAGAGTTTTCTCTACTTCAGTACTACTATTTATTCTGTGGCAAAATGCCGTTTTTAGAATGTCTGAAATTTAACAGTCTATTTTGTAAAAAAAATGTTTTCTGAAAGAACATGATAGGCAAAAACTAAAAGTGATCTGCAATATTAAAATCTCGGTAAAACTTTTGAACTTTAAATTCTTTTTGGTAGCTTAAAGTATAATGTTAAATAAGTACATACATACATATCTTCACGCCAAATTCTTACGCCTTACGGGTAGGCAGAGAGTATCGAGTGCCAGACTACACGATCCTGACAAACCTGTCTGGCTTCCTTCACAACCATTACCCTATTCATACAAACACGTCGGTTTCGGAGATTTGAAATCACCCTCGGATAATATCCGAGCGATCTGATCGTGGGATGTCAACCTCCGTTCAACGGTCTCCCTGGGTACCTACTTCCATAAATAAGTTAAATAAGTATATGTTCAATAATAATAAAGTAAGAATTGTTTAATTCAGAGAAGTAACATTCTTAAGAGGCTATTAAAACTCAATATTCGAAATTTATCAAACCTATCTAAATCGGAAAACAAAAATATAATTTCCAGATTTATAATCGTAAGATAACTTAAGTTATAGCTACCTTATTTACTACTTATGAGATGACAAACCCATATTAATAGTCACAACTTGTATTAGCTTTTCAAGTTTATTAGAAGTTGGAAGATAAAAATAGCGCTCACTTCAAAGCAAGCTCTAGGGTATATATATATATCAGGGTTTAAATGCTTTTCTTTGTAAAACGTAATACATTTTCCATTCAGACGGTAAGGGGTTTAGGTGGAATTGAATTGAACAAATACACAAACTAATTTTCTGATTTTTATATCGAGTAAAGATTAAATAAGAGTGGAATAGTAGAACCTAACTCACGTTCTAACTTGGGAAAAGCCGGGATAAGCGCTAAGACTTGGTGCTGAGATTGAGTAGAAATAAACTTGGGAGGTTTTGGGATAGTGCTTTCTTTCAACTTATTTATTATTGTATATGTAGGCAACCAAGCAGATGGATTTCTTTTAGTTAGTAATACACTAAATGTAACTGTGGTTTAGCGGTCCAACGTCGGAAATAACATTTTGAGGTCCCGGGATCGATACCGGGTCGGGCAATAGCAAAAACTAGAAAATGTGTATTTTTAATTTTCTAATCATATTAATGTTGCTTGGGATGGGATATGTGCCCAGTTGGCGATATGCTTGTCACCTATCACATGGTGGCACTTAGTATCTTGGGCTAGTCGTGGGTGCCCTAGTTGTGCCTCTGCCTACGGCTACGGGTTATGGGCTTGAAGATACTTTTGAGATCTCTATGAAACGCCTAAAGATTATTTTGCCAATACCCCTACTACAACTAATATTACTTATCTACGTGCCCCTAGGGGATATCCCCTAAAACGTCCTCTGCCGACCTCTTGCTTGCTAGTAATAGAAATCGCAACTTGAGATGTCAACTCTCTTGTATAGGGAAGCATACCAGCTACTCTAATCTCTAAACCGGAACACGTCAACGGCGAGCACTAAAGCTGTTGTGGCTGAATGATGAAATCAATCTGCGTGGTTCGATGGAAGATATTTTCATCACCAAGCAAAATTAAAATGTCGAATAATTCAATGATCTAAATGACTAAATTCTTCTTTGCGATAGGGTTGTCACATTATTATGACAATATACCTTGATTTTTTTTGAAAGACTAATGTGTTGCCAGTCTTCCAGTTTTTACAACGTCACCGGGCTTTAAATACCTTCTTGTTATTTGTTTCTACAGTTAATAGCGCCTAACAACCCCTGACATGCCTACTTGTATTATGGCCCATTACTCCGTAATTACAGAAAGAGGAGACAGCTTTTACTTTAAATTACCCAAAACGGTCGTTGTCGTCTGGATTTAGAATGGCTGCCATTTTTATAATTTAGTAGTCGGTCCGGCAAACTTGTATCGCTTGACATTTAACAGTATGAAAAAATAAAGTTCTGTTTTCTCTTCACAAAAAAATTTCGCCTGAAAATATTGTACACAACAATAACGAAGCACAGTAAAATTGGAACAACTGACTCCAACTATTTCGTGTCCCTTTACTTACAACAGGTTTAAACTATTCCATGGCCAATTTACATGACAATAATTGCAATATTGAGTAGATTTAATTCGAGAAACAAAAGACATCTCGCTAAATTTAAAATTGAAGACTTGAAGTAACGCCTTGTCTTCCAAAAAGATAATTTTCAAATCTCACCAGGCATATACTTTAACAAATCGACCAACGAGGCAAACAAAAAATTAAAGTAGGCAAGTATTAAAAATATAAATTTTAATTAGAATGAAATGTCAAATAAAATAAACATAGGAGTTTTGGCGCGATCGTGAAAGATGGTCGTATTTTTTTCGTAATTATTGAATTTAGTGTAAATTATGAGTAAAATTAGTTAATTTAGGTGGGAATTAGTTTAATTTTGTTCAATGTAAGTGAACAAATGAAATAATCATGAAGGAATTAGTGTATCGGGAATTTCCTCGCTGCCGCCAAATCTCATAGACGAGCTTGAGTAACAAAGCCACCGCTTTACTCAAGATCTTGACATGACTTTTTAAATAGTGACTAATGATTGAAATAAAGACTAATTAATACCGAAGACATGGCAGATTGGCCTGAAGTCGCCGTAGCCGGTCCCAGAAAGGGGCAAATTAGCTTAAAAACTATATGTCAACGTCATAAAAAAATTGCAAGATTCGGAAGTACAAAAGGAAGCATTGTAATGCACATATTAATTGAACATATCGATTCTCAATATGTGTTCCCTTTAACATCCGAAGCACGTATCGCCACCAAACATTTCCCAGAAATCGCTTGTAATGGGCAAGCAATTGCCGAAATGGAGCATTGGAAATGTAAGAAATTAATAACATAAGAAATAAACAATCACTTAGATAATGATATTTAAATGTATATTTCACCTGTAATTTTTAGAGTTTTGTAAGGAAGTAGCCTACATCTGCGGCTTGGATCAAGTGGCAATTAATTAATATTGTAATTACATTTCAATTTAATAATGGTTAAGTTATTAAATAGGACGCCCATCTAATAATATTAATCTATTATAATTAATCTAGTATATTTACCGGGATGTAATACTATAATAAACACACGAGAATTCCAAAGAACACGCACTTTGTACTCAACCATTTCTAATATTAGTTCTACAAAATCTTTAATATTTTGTTCTGTTCTTGTTGTCTGTATCTGTGTAGACATGAAGACTTAGATTTTAATCCGGGCTGAATTTTTTTTCCAATATTCTCGTCCATGTTGAGTTGAAAAGGCATAATTAAAACTTTACAGTTTCTTTAAAAAGACAGAAAATGTTCTGCATTTATAAGATGCACCTATTACAAGCTTCAAGAAATAAATTAAAAGGGTTGAGGAACCTATAATCATTGGCTTATTATTAAATGTAATTTGCCAGCACATAGCATTCTCACCAATGTTTTATATAAACTTATTGTGAAGTTATGTTCCAAAATTCTGAAAATCTTAGAAAATGCTGTCAAAAATTCAAAAAATAAATTTTAATGAGAAAAATAATTCCTATAGTTTAATGAGAAAGCATTTTGTTTGACATAGATTTAGCTTACTTTAAGGACTTATCTCATTGAATTTGACGTTATTATGTCATGTTATGTTAATCATATCCTATTAATATTATAAATGCGAAAGTTTGTATATTTGTTTATTACTCCTTCATACAAAAACTTCTGAATCGATTTTCATGAAATTTGGCACATACATAAAAAGTAATTTGGACTTACAGATAGTATAGTTTTCATCCCGAAAAAATGATCCTGTGCGATGATTAACGATGGCAACGCAGCGGGCACCGGCTAGTTTATAATGAACATTAAAAAAATACTGTTTGGAACAGGGGTCCTATATAAAAACATTACCTAATTATAAGTATTTTACAAACAAAAAAGCTGAATAGTTCCCATTTTATTAAATGAGGTATAACCATATAATAATTTATCTACGTGTTCGCTCATTACTTCAATTCAGGCGCTCGTGCGTATCGTCTCGCGACTTTGGAATAACATTACACAAAGTTTGGGAACCCCTGCCTTGAATAACAAATGTAGTTCATTTGATATTTCCAAACTATTTAGGTAGGCTAGAATCAATAAGTAATATCTAAATGTCAAATCTCGATCTTTAGCTGGCTACAAGCGAGTGAAAAAAAGATGAAGAAAAGGAAGGACTGTTAAAATGATCAATTGTATAATACTTTCCTTGTAACAAAATAGCCAACACAGTATTTCACAGAGATAAACAACACAAGAAAAGAACTTTTTTTATCTCTACTAATATAATAAGTGCGACAGTGTGTATATTTGTAAATGCATATTTCGAGTTAGGGTCAAAAACGCTAAACAGATATAAATCTAAGCAAAACAACAAGATATCTCAATGGTTTTCTATAAAAGAGTAAAATACCTGTAAAAGTCAGTAAGCAAGTATTTTCCGAAGCAAGCCCTTATTCTTGAAGAAATAGTTCGTGTTACAAATGTGATAGATGGCAAACCTATCGATAGTGAGACTTTTATCAAATGCCACTGTTTTTTTATTAGAAAATTTAAAAACATAGATATTTTAATTTGGGGATGTATTTTCTGGATACTTAATCGAAATATTTAATTATAAGGGCTAGTAGTCTATGAAACTGTTGCCATATATATACAAATACGAGCAAAAGTAGCGGAAATAGGCAATTATAGGAAAAGTCAGTAAGCAAGCAAGTATCTTGCTAAGTACATCATTATTCCTGAAGAGATAGGTCGTGTTACAAATATGATAAATACCAAATATATCTACAGCCAGACACTTATCCAATGCTGCTGTTGGTTTTGCATGCAGTTGCGTGACAGATGCTAGTTTAGGATACCCTATAATCTCCAAAATACCCGTGCTTGTCACTATGGTTTTCCGCAATATAGTCCATAAACTAACACAAGAGACTTAGAAAGATTTAATCCTGCTTGCGCTTTTTGAGCGTTAAATCTAAACTTCATTTAAAAAGCTTCAAGTAGAGCAAAGCTTTTGTTAGTAAAAATTTAGTTTTAACAATGTGAGTAAAGTCAGCGTAAACTAATATACAATATTTTTTCCATAAAAAATAACAGAAGTAATATCCTCCGTATATAGAATACATAAAACAATATTATGGCAATCTATTAAGCGACCGCCTAATCGAAATGATGAATTACGGCTGCCATTGAACTTATAAACTATTACGCATTGCTAGGGTTCGACTTTGTACCTTGGAAAATATGCTTTGTAATTTGTTGCTGACATTTTAACTCTTTATGAGGTTTCTTCAACAATCGCCTT
>NJDC01005182.1:0-12667 GCA_002245475.1 Calephelis virginiensis
AAAATAAAAATTTTAAACGATTTATATCGATCGATTTAGACTTTACTTATAAAAAAATATATATCCGTTTACGATACAGGTATAAAGTATAAACAAGTCCTAACAAAAATGTTACTAATAAGAAAAATTACAGAATGGTTGTTTTTGAAAAATGTTCATACAAATTTACACAAACTTTACACACGCCGTCACTTGTGTATGGCTTGTGTATGGCTATAATTTATAGCTGGGCACCGTTAATCAAATAGTTAACTTCGTTAACCGTTAATCCGCTACAAAAAAAGTTAGGTTCATTAAACGTTACAGCGTTACATTTCGGAAGAATTAACGCAAGTTAACGTTAATAGTTAATTCGTTAATATCTGTAAAATTGCATTTTTATATCGCAATATAACGTTTGTTGTACTTATAAAACTTGTTGGTTTAGGTACTGGAAGTTAACAGGTTAGGAATAAAACAAAATACTTGTATAATTCAAATGGGTAATTTAATCGTCGGGCATAAGGTGCATATTCCCCTTCATGAACATCAACATGTTGAAGTTCTCGTCTGAAAGCGAGGCTCGTTTTGGTGTTAAAATTTCTTTACCCGTGGAAAACAGACGTTCAACTGCAGCGCTTGAGGGTACATCAGTATTGTATTTAATAAATAGATTTATGAATATCTATTCCCCGAGGAATGCAGCATCTTTGAACGAGTCTTTTGATTTCATGTCCAGCCACATTTTAACGAGACTTTGCGCTTCACTCTTTAAAGAGTTGGAGCTCTTTGGTTTTTTTATAGACTGAGTGACAGAATTGAAAAAGTCTTCCTCTTCGTCATCATCGTTGTTACTCGCATTGCTCCCTCCGCCAGTTAAATATAATAATATAAATAAATATCCTAAATAAATAAAAAATATCTTCGCAGTTTTCTCACTCGTACCTATGTGCCGGCAAAATATATCTAAGGTCTGTTTTTTCTTAGGAGTCCAATTTGGTAAACAACAATGGCGGAACAGTGACATTAGGAAGCCGTAGACAATGAATAGGGTTGGGAATCATCAAATGACCGAATGAACAAGAATGACATACTACCGTGAATGAATGATATTTATTGGTCAATACTAGTACAGTAATTTCGTAGATAGTAGTACTATATTCATAGTAGTAATATTATATAAGGGAAAGTGTGTTTGTTTATCTTCTATCTTGCCAAAACATAATGGATTGTGTATAAAAAAATGATGGAAGTTTTTTTTTCTGATTGCCACTGTAGCCTGGCGGTCTGGCGTCGGACTTAGCTTCTTGAGGTCCTGGGATCGATCTCCGAGTTGGGCTACAGGAAAAAAGTGTAAACTGTGTGTTTTAAGTTTTCTAATTGAAATGGCGCTGCCCGGGATTGGATGTCTGGCTAGTTGGCGCTGGTTGTTGTAGTTGATATTTTCCTAGATAATTAAATGACACATATTACAAAAATATTATGAAAAGTTTTTTCGTTTGTAATACTATGATAGCATCAGATTTTGAGTAGAAAAGTAAAAACCTGACCTAAAGATCAAGAAAGGCGGCACTACTTTAATTATAATGGCGAAGAAGACACGTTATCTGCATTTTGTTGTTTTTGTTTTAGTAAACTATAATAGGACCTGAACTCGTAAATGTCATAGTTTGCTTTTGCGAACTTAATAGCCGTTAACCATTGTACCGAGCCAGATGTGCGCATCTATTGAGGTTGTACTGTGCAAATAATAATTTTTACAAAAAACATATGGTATCACATTTTGTAAAGTTTTTTCGTGTTTGATACTATGACAGCATCACATTTTGTATTGATTTATTATAATGGATTAAGAGGTTTATTAAAATTTAATGTGTTAAAATGGTAAATTCGAAACAGATTGAAACGTTCTTCTTAGAGCGAAAGAATACTCCAAACAATTGATATTGTATTCAGTGCATACGATTGGTGTGTAACTTGAAAGACGTGAAAAAAACAGACAATATAGGTTTACATTTGTTTTTATGAAATATCTTGTTACTTTTTTATTTTGAAACTCATTTCGAATTAATTAAAGCACCATTTAATAACTATAAATAAAAAGTTATTCTTGTTATTAAAACTATTCCATAACATAAAAAATTGCTTACCTGGTCGTTGCTTAACTTAAAGAGTACCCAAATTATTGTTAATCTAGAGAACAACAACATCCAAATCACAAAGTAAACACAAGTTAGAAGCAAAACCAAATGATGTTGAAAATCCTAACACTTTAACACTAGTAATTATACATACACGAGGCGACTAGACAAATGACAACAAATGATCTAAAACACCTGACAATATTTTGTATCGATATTCAAATAAATCTTGTAGTGTGACCAGAACATCAAGTTATAAAATAGTACTTTATAAACTTCACTAGTTACTATTGCTTAGAATCGATAGCTTGAAGTCGATATATTTTTAGTTAATATCAAAAAGATTGCAATATATATATTATTCTTTTACATATTCTCATTTTAGGATATTGATCTCGAAATAAAAATCCAATCAATAAAACTGCATTTTCAATATCATAGTTCACTTTTTATCTGTGCCAATAAATTTTGTTCTCCGTTAAAGTATTCGTAAATTATATGTAAACTCGAAACAACTTTTTTGCTAAAACTAGTACCTGAAACTGAGGCTTATTAGTTATAACTATTAACATTCTACGGAATGCATACGACTGATGTGAAAAATTGTAACGAAAGGTTAAAGGTACAAAGGAAACAATGTGTCCCCAAGGAAAAACACATTGTATGTTTCGATAATTTTACTTGACATTTGAATTTATCTTGTTGCATTGCTAGAATATCACAATCTAACATTTGACTGATTTTTAATTATTTCTTAAAGTCGATTACTTAAAACCGATTAGAAGACTTTATTTTGAAAAAAAAATTCCTTCTATAAATCATTATTTTAAGATCTAAACTGTTTACAAAAGGATTACAAGCTATTTATTTCAATTTCAAAATTTATTTGTTTATATTTGCAAAAGAATTATTCAATTTATCATTCAAATGCATTCATCATTGCCCATGTCTATCAAATCCATAGACAATCTAAAGTTTTATGTGTCAAGTTCATATTGTGTTACTTATCTGTGCAAATAGATTTCAATTTCCAATATTTTTTTTTCAAATTTTATGTGTTAAATTGATGAATTCGAAACAGATTTCAGTGTTAAACATACTGTAACTAAGTTTTGAATATGTAAAACCAAAAACATTTCATTCAGTGTGTGAGATTAATGTAAAACTTTGATGTTTTTCTATTAAGTGGTGTTTGTTTAGCAAATTGGACTCCTAAGGAAAAACAGACTTTAGTTTTGTTTTTGTTTCACGCGCTGCTATGCGCCGCCCGGCACTTGTCGTTCGTTTCATACTTGTCTGAACCTGTTTTTCGCGCCGCGCCGCGGTGCCGTGCGGTAAATAGTAGGCATTAGATTAACGATTAACGGACTTCTGCATATTAACGGAAGTTAAAGTTAACTCGTGTAACATAAAGAAATTTCGTGTGTTTTTAAAATACATTAATTTATTATTATTATTCGGAGCGTGCACGACAATAGCGCCACCTTGTAAACACAACTTAAGGGGAGTATGTCAAATAGTAGATGATAACTTGACCATATTTTTTGTAAAATAAAATATAATAGAAAAAAGTATCTTCACGCTCATATCCCCGAAGAGGTAGGTAGGGAAGATACTAAGTCCCACAATGTGTTAGGTGGCAAGCCTATCGCCAACCGGGCACATATCCTATCCCGAGCAAAATTTTTTTTTATAAGAAAATTAGAAAAACCCAATTTTCTTTTTGTTGCCCGACTCGGGATTCGAACCCGGGATCTCATGCAGTCAAGTCCAACAACTGAATCGCTAGACCACAAAGGCGATAAATATAATGTAATAGAAAGACTATAAATAGTGTTTTTATAGATATTTATTAAAAACAATTAAAGGGAAAATGAAAGTGATTTCAGGTACTTATTTTGAGAGTATAAAACATGAAATAAGCTTCTGAATTAAATGAATTCTGAAAGTGTTAATCCAGTTTTAATTGTCAATAAAAATATAGAAGCCAGTCATTAATTAAAACTGTACATTTCGTCAGAGTTAATTTTGTTAGTAAAAATTCGAAACTACTGAATAAGTAGCAATTCTCATGTATTGTTAATGATATATCAGTAAATTCTGGGTTCGATGTTTCAGCAGACCGGAGGTGGTCTTGAAACAATTTTTTTGAAGTTTTTTTTGAATATATACTTTACATTCAGCGTCACAGTTATCAGCGGAAATAAAGCTATTGCAAATAAAAATCTTCCTTCTTCAGACTTCTTTCTTGATTGACCCGATGAGGTTGAGCTTGATTTCCTATTTCCATTATTATTTCATTGTTCTTTTTATATCTGGTACAGCTTTTGTGGTTCTTCATTTAATCAGGCGCGTATATCTTCGAAGTATACGGGACTCATTAACTTTTCGCTTTCGACATTCTTTAACGTAGTATCATGGGGATGTAACTCAGACTTGCTGGCGCGTCTGATTTTTTGCCTTCAGGGATTTTTTCGTCAGGTTTTGGATACCATGGCGATCCATCATCAACAATAAACAAAAATACCATAATTAGTAAATATCCTACAATATTTTTTTAATTACCAAGCCCCAGCTTTTTTATCATCGTTTGTCTCGAAATTTAAAATGTGTCTGTTGACACCAGAGAGACATTATCTGGACTTCGGAAGTCTTAAGAAAAACATAATAGAAGTTTTATTTTAAGGTAAACTTTTAATATTAAGGGTTCAGTTTGACGTCCAAAGTCCACTTTGAGAGAACTGGGTTACCATAACAATATTATTTTAATAATACATATTACCAACTGATAATGACAACCTTATGACGAATGCCATAAAGTTGCATATACAGGGCAAACCAAAAGGTTACGTAGCTGGGAAGGGGGGTGATAGGGGTGGTCACAAGGGTCACCAGAAATATGAAAAAAATCCCTCTGGGTATTTAAAAAAAATAGTATTTTTTAAAAAGCTAGCTTTAAGCTTTAAACAGGGGGCCCCCTGTTTGTTATCTCTTGGTGGCTTGTTCAATAAAACGCAACAATATGATTAGCAAATAGATTTTACTGCACAGATTTACATAACTTTAGGCACAATGTAATATTATGTAACAGTCATTCAACTGAACTTGAATTAAATTTGTATTGAAATAATCGAAATGAGAAAGCAAACAGCCAGTTGTTCTTTAAAAATTGTATAACTACTCTTGCATTCCACGTCAGCAAGGGTGGTGGTGAATGGTTGGCTAAAGAAATGATTATTATTACGCTAAATGATTTGATTAAATTTTAACTTCTGACAATATTTCGCAAATTGACTATTACAGATTTGGGTACAAGAATAGTTCGGTATCCTAATTTATCTGCGAGGTATAGTTTTGCTAAATACCTAGCAACATATTTTGTTTTTTACCTAGCAACATTTGTAGGGAATAGGTTACGAAAGTCCAGATTATTATTAACGACGCACCACTACGATCTTTTTTTCCAATTTGAAACATAGGTTTTCATCATGGAAGCTCTCCAACACATGGACAAAAGTAACTGCTCATCTTGATACCAAATTTTAGTCCATATGTCCCACCCAAAGTCAACCAAACTTCCAGGTGCAGATCGTTAACACGGGCTGGAGATTGACGCGTCACTGTGTTCACCAAGTTGGTTCTGAGGTTTAGTATTTTTATCGGGCGAGTGAAGGCGCGACACTTGAGGTCGAGACGCCAAAATGGTTTCCTCTATTTCCATTCTATTATGATAAACCGTCTCGAGTGGAAATTGAGATAGTGTGAAACCAGTGTTTCTTATACTAGTATAGCTAGTGGTGGAAAGACCCATGCCGTATCGTGTGTTCAAAATCTGCCGAACGCGTCGTGATTCGAGGAATAAACGTTCAAGTCTATTAAGCCGAGTGTAACATAATTTGAAATAACATGAGCTGTTGTTGACGCAAAAAGATCTATGGCCGGGGTTCTGTATTTGTTGAATATTCTGCCTTTGTGTTCTCGTGACAAGTGATCGGCCTCCATGTTGTATAGTCTCGGCAAATGGTGAAGGAGAAGTACACCATTGACGCTGTCAGTGCCAGAAGGTCCCGAGTCCGTCTTAATAGTTTATGTAATTTTGTTTCGCCTTTGTTTTTTTTTATGTATGATACAACAGTTTTGTTGTCGTGATCGAGTTCTGAAGATGTTTTGTTTACATATTTTTATGGTGGATACAACGCATACCTGTCGTTTAGATTGGAGTGTCAATTCAGTTAATATTGTTTCTAAGGCCCTGTCTATTTTACGTTGCTCACCATCCCTCACCACTGAACATCTGATGCGTCTTCCACTGCGTAATTTACCGCTAACATGTAATAGCTCTTGCTGTACTCTGTCTGCCAACATGGTGGAGTGTTGGGGTGAAAACTTTTGTAAGCGACGGCTTTGGCGCTCCAGCTATGGAAAAGCAACATTCTACTTAAGGTGACTAAGGTCGCGAAGTTCCGATACTCTAACTGTCGTTGCGCCTGCTTGAATGTTCAACCGCAAGCCGCAAACCGACTAATGGTCTCAGCACACATATCAACTTGGAAAGGGATGGTCACCGTATCGCCTTTCAATTTGCCGTGAATCAGGCGTTAACCTAACGTATGTACGAAACCAAACCGTATCAGAAGCCTGCACTCGGCTACGGCTAGGCGACACCGTGCTTACGGCTCGCCAACCGCTGGTTGACTTTGTTCAAACCAGATCAGTTTGAATTCAAACGTTAAATATAGCGCACGGTTATGTCTCTCGGTTACTCCATCTCTCGGGTCCCATAGAAATAAATTAAACATTGTAATGGTATGTAAATAATCTCAACTTCATCCGTTTGGCAATCGGCAGTCAAGACACTGGAAGGGACAGGGGCAAAGGTGGACAAAGAGACGTGAGCTCGGATACGAAGATACGTAAGTGCAGCAACTGCACGTTGACCACGCACTGCATCGCGGTTCGAAGCCTGCTCCTGCTACTGAGTTTCATATACAATACAGAACGGCTCTAGTGTGTGTAGTCTGTCTAGATGTGTGAGCTGAGACCTTTAGTATGAATTGTCAAATATTGTTCACTTTGTCTAAAAGCACGTGGCATTGGACTGAGTATCCCAGACAATCCCTAGAAATTGTGACATTCTTGTTCAAATTCTCCCAGAAGTATAGATTTCTCCCAGTTGATACTCCAGCCCAGATCTGTCAATAACTGTACCACAATGCGAACATGATTTTCCAATATCTTTTTGCATTTATCCACTACTAGATACAGAATCCTTTCCCATGTAATATTTCAGCAGTCCAGTTTGTGACCGATGCTGCTTCTTCTTTCTTTGGTGCTGCTGTCACGCATGATCATTTGTAGTAACATACCCTCGTGGTTGATGCGCCCCGATCCACAGCTTATAGCGGAAGTATTAGCCTGGTCAAGAATATAATTTAAGCTCAAAATACTATTAACATGAGTTGCTGTGAAAATAGCCTAAAACTTAAATCCATGTCTCGAGTAGAATCTCGTAATCAAGAAAGTGTTGGTGTCCACGTCGCCGCCGTTTTGGCGATGGTCCGCCTTCATCGCTCAAGTTCTCGACGAGGAGTTCAAAGAACTTGAAGTCGATGATACTTCACAGGATGTACTAGCTCCGCCTGCGTCCGACTGCTCACAGTCGTGATTCCCTTTTGCTTCAGTATTCTCGCGGTGATCAATTTAAACAAATAACTTTCTACTTTTGTCGCGAAAGTTATACAAAGTTCAAATTTTGGTTAAAACTAAAACAATTAGCGATTATAATCGACCATGCGTTCGCTTTGGAAGACGATGCAATAATGAGATAGTAGTAATAAGTAGGTAGATAATTCTCTTTCTAGTCTGTGACCATGAGGAAAAAATGTGATGGCTTCCTTTGGGCTAAGTAACTATATTTTTTTTATGATATTGGAAGGCAAACAAGCAGACGGATTTCCTGATGTTAAGAAATTCACGCCGCCTAGAGACACCAATGTTGCGTTGCCAACCTGAGGCCGGGATGTTAGGCCTCGAGCAAAAATAAGTTTACCAGCTACCTTACTCTCCGAACCGGAACACGTTATGACGTTATGGCGGCAGAAATAAGTAAGGCAGTGATACCAATCCGGTCGAGTCGCTGCTAAACTCTACCACCTAGTCAGATGTCACGGTGTTAGTGACGGTGAGCCTATGCTCGCCTTTTACGAGCTGCCTGGCAAGGAAGGTAGATGGTCTATTCTGCAAAGGAGCCCGGACCAACACAGGGACCCTTAATTTATCTTTCTTATACAAACTTTCTTAAACTTAAGCTGAGAAAACATGATTACATGACGGATAGTAGCGACATCTAGTGAATGCGAATTAGACTGCCCGCTTAGTTTCTTTCGCCAGATCTCCTAAGTGAGTGGCCGGTTTCCGATCCAGTGGTAGTTTTTAGAGTTATATAGACGCGTCACAAGAATCTTTATATAGATTCACTTGAAATAAATATATTTTGAATTTGAATAAGGTTTTAAATGTTTACCGGAGGAGAAGTAAAGTAAGAATATTTCATTGCAAGCAATGTACGAAGTCATAATAAATAACTGTTCACCAACGCCCTGTGCCTTGAAAATTCCTTTTTTTACTACTTACTGGCAGTATTCTGTAGTCTACACGATGATACAATTTTTTAATTTTGTTGCCATGTATGAGCGCTATTCGTATGTATAGCTACAGCATAGCATGTATAGCTATTTAGGCAACCTAGCCTTAGAATTTTAAAGCATTCTTTGTTGGAAAGTCTATAAGGTTACCAGAGAATTTTAAAGCATTCGTATGTATGCTGGACACACGTTTAAAACTTATGTAGGTACACCCTACCTGTTTTCATTTTTTATCTACGTAGGAGTTCTAACAATTGTATATATATATTGGTGTTCTCTGTGGTGAGTGCTTCGACAAAGTTGGCGAAGGACGTGACAAGTGGTTTTGTTTCCCGTGTACGGACTCTATTTGTGATCTGGTCGCGGAGGTGGGAGGTGGGAACGTCAGTTAGGCTTGTCACATTCTGTGTCGTTTGGAGGATTATTTGCCACAACGGTTACACTGCTTACGCGGAATTAGCAAAATAAAGGCTTATTTTACATCTTTTATAATGGATTTCCGCAAAGTAACGCCTGATTCAATAAAAAACAATTGTATAGGTATGATGTGTAGCTATATCGGTGTGTATTTTATAGATGTCATGAAAGCCACGTAAGTGTGTTACAATTTCGTATATATGATTTTAAGCTTAAGCTTAAGTTAAGCCACGTAAATGTGAATAATTCTAGATATATGATATAAAGCTTCATATAAGTAGTCATTGTAATATGCATTAATAATTTTAGCGGACCAATTGTGTTGAAGTCGATTTCTAATTTGTTAACATAGGTACTCGCGTACGAAGACACTGTGTAATTTGCAACAATTAGAACATGTAAGCTTCAAGATAATTTGTAAATATGACACCCAGATTCTTAAATTACTTCGCTAAATTAATTAGAAAAATATATCGATGACTGGAGTACCAAAATTTTTTATATTTTATAGGAAAATTGATCGCAATAATTGTCTAGCTAAAGCCTTGTACATATTGAGTATCTACTATTTAAGAAACTCTTAAACAAGTTTATTATTTACTTTTAAACTTTAAAATCTTTCCCACATGCAAACATTTGAATAGACTATATTTTTTAAGTTTAACCTTGAGTTATAATAGCATAAGCTACCCTCATCTGCAGAATGAAATTAAATGTTTCGTTAAAAATTAATTAAAAAATTAAATGTTTCGTAACTAGATTTGAAATCAGTTACTTTTTACTAATTTGACCCTCAAAAGTTTAATTTTTGCCATTTGACATCTTATTCTATTCATATAAGCAAAGCTCACAAAATTGACCCTAAGTCAAATACACTAACCCTTTCAGGCCTGAAACCTGTTTTTTTTTTAATTTAGATTTTTGACTACATTTCACGTTTCAATATTGAATAGGATACTCCAAAAAAAGTTTAAAAAAGTTAAAATAAATAAATAAAAGGAAGTTAATCATATCCATCATAGCTTTTGGCTACAGAAGGTGGATTCGGTAGACGAAACTTAGATGTATTAGGAGGATGATGTTCTCGTCTTGTTCGTCAGTATCAGATCTTCTACATTCTGGTTCCTTGATAAGAGCATCTGACACTTGCATTCGAAATTGCATTCGGAATTAGGAAGTCTATTATTTTACTTTTGGATACTCTAGTTGTGATTGAATCTAACACATACCAAATCAAATCAAGGCCAAGCATTCGACATGTCCCAGACTCCAGAGAATCATTTGCTCGTAGATAAAATTAAAATCTGGTTACGTTCTAATTTGTCGCAAGCATTTTTGACTTGAGTAAGTACAGGTCACACTTTCTAGAGTGAATTCTGGTTTCCTGCCAGAGCATCATTACTGTCGATAACATGGAATGGAAGAATTTTAAAACCATTTCTATAAATCTTGTCAGCAAGTAACGCTAATCGCATTTAGATCCGCCAGTTTATGTGAATGTGTGGGTATGTAATGAATACCATGTTGACATATATTCCCACAATTTTTTTTCAACTCTGCCACTCTAGTGTTCAAATCTTTTCCTCTTTTGCGCATGTAATAATTGTTGGTACAAACAGCGGCATGCTCAAAAAATGTATATCAAAATAGCCTTCAAAGTAGGCTAAAAGAGACCTTATCGCTGCTGAAGACCGCTCCGGATAGCAGTGTTCCTTGTGGTTGAATGACATCTGTTTTAAGATACTTCAGCGACTGTCTCGGCTTTTGAAGAGCTTTTGGTGCAATAGCAGGTGATGGACCAGGACAGGGATCTGATTCAGGCTCCTCAGCAGGCACCAACGGCAAAACAGAATCTTCTCAATCACCTTCGTCATCTTCCACTTCTTCTAGTTCGGAGTCATTGCCATCTCCTATGAGCTGAAGCAACAACTCACCCGTTAATTTAATTCCTGAAAGTAAAAATAAAGAAATCTTTAATTGAAAGCAAAAAAAGAATTTTTACCGTCATACAAAGTATGACACTAAAAGACGATATTGAATCGGATCGTCACTATCGTGCAAACCAATATTGCACTATTAAAGTAAATTACACTAAGAATATTGTTTACTGAATAAATAACAAAAAACTTAATACTTACTCTGATCAGTTCGCTCAACAAAATACGCCGACATCTTCAAAACAAGGTCAGAAAGCACTAAGTGCCTTCTCACTCACACCTGCGCGTTTTATTCATAAACAGAATCGTGCACAATTGTTGCCTACCGTCTTGGGCCCGAAAAGTTAATTAAAATAAGCGCAAGATTTTTTTTTAATAAAATACACGATCGTGTTCCGTCGGCCTGAAAGGGATAAATTATGTTAGTCCTTTAAAATACCTTCCATTTACAAAAGTCCACATATACAAAATTGTCCGACTGTATAGTCAAATTTAGCACGATACACAAATGAGTTACAGTCTTATTGTCGAAAGGTAAAAAACAACTTTACGAAACCTTATAACATTATCGTGATATAGAGAGAAGAAAACCAGAATAGTACAACCGACAGTAAAAAATTGTATACTTTTAAGGCAGTCAAACTCTAGCTACTGTAAAATGTTTTGCATGATTTTTAGGAAAATATATTATTGGTATTTGAGCAAAAAAAGAAATGCTCTAGGTCTTCTTTTATTTATGTGGAATTATTTCAGTTAGTTTTAGCAATAGTTGTTTGGTCACGCGTTACTATAGGTACCTGTGGGATAACAAAATGTCTGGGCTTACGAGTTTGACACACAAACTAGTCATCAAGCTTCGGAGTGGCGCCTTCCACCTGAACCGAAACCGAATAAAACTCCCCTAACTTGTACAAAACTCACAGTCATGTTAAGTGGTGTCTTTGACTATCACGGTGTTACGTACTTGGAACTCTTTGTGGAAGGACAAACAGTAAAGGAACATTACCTATATAAGCGTTATGCGGCGTTTAAGACAGCAAATTCTTAAAATGGTATGATATGGTAAGTACTCGATACTCTTTGCCTACCATATACGGGACTTGGTGTGAATATATGTATGTACTCAATTTTTTGTTTAATCTTCTAGAAAACTATTTTCTACTTTTTATCCTGTTCTGTTTTGTTTAGAAGTAAGCATTCTTGTTTTAGTCTTTTAAGCAGTTATTCATTTTGCAAAGAACATTCTGTTTTTTATTATTTTAATAGTGTCATCGGTAATGAAATAATCCACGGGAAATTTTAATATATGACTCTCATCCGCCAATACAGATAGTAGTGCTATGGGAAAGAAAAAATACACGTGACATTACGGATAGTGGCACGTAGTAGAGCATAGAGCAATTAACGGTTTTAAGGTATTCATTTGTCTACTAAACTGCATTTATTTACTTATAATTTTAGAGAACACTTTACACACAAACAATGCCAAAACTTGAGCAATAGCAAAAACAACAACAACAACGATGTAAAATAAGCCTTTATTTTGCTA
>NJDC01005182.1:16530-49930 GCA_002245475.1 Calephelis virginiensis
GGTCCCAGAATGGAGCCCTGGAACACATCCAATGTAACTGCTGCTACTAACAACCGACGAAAAAAGAAGAATATTTTAAGTTTAAAGTGTCTGTATGTAAATTTATTTTATGTTATATAATGTTAATGTTACAGGATCCGCTTCAGGTCTGATTCCGATCCTGGTAAGCATTTTTTTTGAAGCTAATATGATCGAGATAGTTTATACACCAAAACAGACAAAACTTATGATATATACATCGACCACACATCCCAATAGACGCCGCATATAAGGCAACACGGTTCTGTCAACACATAAGTGTAATTGGTCTAATGTAGCTTATTACTTAAAAAGATATGAACAGTATCGACCAAGTTTGTGACCTGTAAACATTGTCGCGTTATTGGATAAAAAATAAATAAAAAATGTATAAATTGACTATTTGTTCAATTAAATGGTAGGCACGGTAAAGACAGCCGCACTTCAAATTACCGAAAAGATGGAACAATTATCCGTAGGTTAATTAAAAATAATAACATTCATAATTACATTTTGAATTATTTGATTTTTAACGGCGTTCAACATATACTGGTCAGTCATTGTTAGATGCGGGTATAAATCCCTTTCTTACACATGTGATTTTCAAGCTATCACTTTCGTTTGCATACAGCTAGTGATGGACTAATGTGCAAATCTATTTTATCGATATTTTTATTTATTTACCGGTACGGTACGGTACGATACCGGTCTTGTACCGGTATTGTATGTAGGTATTTATGTTTTTTTTTTCGATAAATTTAAGCACTGACAGAAACAATTAAAAACTTCTTACTTAGTGTACTTTTGAGTTGGCCTATGGATAGTTATTCTTTTTAATGTGAGAAGTCAGCGAACAAGCACACGGCTCTCTTATTGGTAAAAGATAATCATGGCCTATAGACACCATTGATGTTACAGGTGCGTTGCTGTCCTATGGTCGGAATGTAAGGTCTATTGTGTAAATCTACTGGCTTCTCTACCCCCCGAATCGGAATGTGACACTGTCATTATAGCGGCAGGAATGGGTTAGGAAGTGGATAACTACCCAGGGAAGTTGCTGCACACCACTCTATCACCAGTGATATTGTTGACAATTACCTGTTTTACCTGTACTCGCCTCTTACAAGGTGCCTGGCAGAGGGACAGGTGATCTATTTTAGTCAGCGGACCCGGACCAACACGATGGAAAACTGAACTTCTGCGGTAAAGGGTGCTGTTATTTGTCATTAAATAACTCATAAATAGTTGAGCCGATTTTGTTGAACTCTTTTAAGTGCATTAGGTGCTTACCTGGGTGATATAAATTCAAAACTGGTTCCGATAGGCTATGTTGGTGTCAGTATGTCATAAAACTTTCAAAGGGCTGAGACAATTTTAAAACTAATTTGTTTACAGTATTTTAACGATATTCTGTAGTTCAGGTGAGAATTACTCGAATGAATAAAAACAATTCAATTTGATAAGAATGTCTTTTATATCAGGTATCCACAAGATCATAAATTTAAAAAAAAACTAATTTGGTTTAAAGAAACCAGTCGAGAGAATTGGTTTTCAAATTCCAAATTCCAAACATAGTGAATTAAATCTCAACATTTTGCAGAAGATTATTTTAAACACTTTACGCCACTGCTGCTTCATGACAACGCTAGACCACATCCTGCACAACAGACGGCTTCTCAATTAGAAGAGCATCAATTGAAATGTAAAAAACATGCACCTGAACCTGACTCCAACACATTATTATTTTTTTGAAAAATTCCATTTCGATGGGGCAGTCCAAACCACGTCCAACGATTTTATTGTTTTTTCGAATGGTTTTTAGTAGAAGGATCAATGAATTACCTATGAGATGCCAAATGTGCATAAGAAACAATGGTTCATACTTTGATTAAATAAATATATTACATTAAAAATATTCGACTTATGTTCCTCCTCCACAAAACGCCAATTACAGATGTAAGGACCTAATATATTCAAGTACGGAAATTACTCTCAACCGCAAAAATGTGTGAACCTAGAGACGTTGAGTTGTATAGCTGCGATGTGAGGTGCAATAACAAAATGCAATATAATTCGTTACAATGTCGTACTTCATAAAATAAAAGGCATATCGATAAAATATATTGTTCGTATTAAATATATCTCACCCCTAATCTCACATATCTCTTTATGAATATGACGTGTTGTCATTGCAAGGGCCAATAAGAAACCAGTTCCGCGCTTCCCCGCACCTCAGCTATTTGCCAGAATTGTTTCAAAACAAAATTATAAAGAATAGGCGTCTATTGGGATGTATGGTCGATATACTAAACCCTTATTATAATCAAGTCTAGTTTTTACAAAATTTTACTTCAGAGTCGTTAGGACAAAAGCTGTGAAATCAAATCGTTAGAGGAAATTGATGGGCTGATTGAATGTCTTGGCACAGTGATAAACCTGATTAGTCGCTTTACGACTTATCGTGAATTCTTTTTTATTTGTTTTTGCGAACCTTTGTTATTGTCTACTATCTTTATGTTTCTATAGTTGGTTATAACTTAAAAGAATATTGTAACAACGTTAAACATTAATCTTGCTAGGAAATGAAAAATTAGATAGTAGGTAACATTCAAAATACACATTTCCGAACACAAAAATAATTAAAAATTCTCAGGCTAGAATTTAGGTTACAGATCTTCTTAAATCGATGTGATTTTTGCATAAAAAGTACAAATGTTCAGGGTTTGTGATTCACAATACCTTTAAGTGAGCAGAAGTTTAAAACTTTGTTACAGTTTGTATAATATCACTTGTGAACAGGTCAGAGGACTTTTTGTGACCAAGTGTGTATAATTGGCACCTACTCCAACATCCTATTTTCGTCACCGACAAAACTGCAGTGCTCATCACTGTCGCTTTTTAACCTCAAGGCAAAACAGGCCTTCCCTATCTAGACTCACACAAACTACGATTGATGTTCGTCTCTATAAATTACATAAGTACCTTAAGTACATCCAAAGAAAACAATAAGAGAATCAAATATTTAATTAAAGAAGATTCTAGAAGAATTAATAGAAACAGGTTTAATTTGTTTACTAACAGTCGCCAGAAACTCTACTAAATTTTCTATAAATTTTAAAGAAAGAAAAAATTTCGCCCCAGACAGGATTTGAATCTGTAACCTTTCGTCTCAAGCCGACGAATGCTCTAACCAATTGAGCTACTGAGGATTCAAGTCCCGTGGCGAAACTTTTAATTCCTTTCCAACCCGTTAACGCGGGTAGTTATGTCCTATAGATACACAAATCTGAGTACCCACCAAATGAGTTCATCATTACAGATGAAATTCACATTTTAGAATGGCCATAACTTTCATTTTTTGCAACGTATTTTTATTTTAGCACTTGCCCTGTACTTGGGATAAATTTTCTATAAATTTTAAAGAAAGAAAAAATTTCATCCCAGACAGGATTTGAACCTGTAACCTTTCGTCTCAAGCCGACGAATGCTCTAACCAATTGAGCTACTGAAGATTCAAGTCCAGTGGCGAAATTTTTAATTCCTTTCTAACCCGTTAATGCGGGTAGTTATGTCCTATACGGGTTAGAAAGGAATTAAAAATTTCGCCACGGGACTTGAATCCTCAGTAGCTCAATTGGTTAGAGCATTCGTCGGCTTGAGATGAAAGGTTACAGGTTCAAATCCTGTCTGGGGCGAAATTTTTTCTTTCTTTAAAATTTATAGAAAATTTATCCCAAGCACAGGGCAAGTGCTAAAATAAAAATACGTAACTCTACTAAATGTTGAATTATAATAAATATTTACGGAATATTCGTTATTATAATCCTCGATAGCAGAAAAAGTAAGCTGATATAAAACCAAATGTTATAATTTTTTTTATTACTATCTGGAAATTTCCATCACTATGAAACTTCATATTTTATTTAAATGTCAATGACTTGCTTCAATTTATCCAATTATCCTATTTTCGTCGTCGGAATTTGCCACTCGCTTTTGAACAGGGAATAAAAATATTAATCCCTGTGTTGCTCCGGGCTCCTTTGCAGAATAAACCACCGCCACTAACACCGTGATATCCTACTAGGTGGTAGAGTTTCGCGGCGACTGGCCCCGATTGGTACCACCGCCCTACCTATTTCAGCCGCCATAACGTCAAATGTTAACATATTCCGGTTTCAAGGATAAGGTAGCCGCTAAACTTACTTTTGCTCGAGGCCTAACATCCCGGCCTCAGGTTAGCAACGTACCATTACAACCTTTGTTGTCTCTAGGCGGTGTGAATTTCTTAACATCAGGAAATCCGTCTGCTTGTTTGCCTTCCCATATCATATAAAATATAATAATAATAACAAAATGTTATCGCCTCTGTGATCTAGCGGTCCGGGTGTTGGACTTGACTGCATGAGGTCCCGGGTTCAAATTCCGGGTCGGCCAACAAAAAGAAAATAGGATTTTCCAATTTTCTAATTAAAAAAAAATGTTGGTCGGGCTTGGAAATGTGCCTGGTTGGCGATAGGCTTGCCACCTATCACATTGTGGGACTTAGTGTCTTCGGCTAGTCGTGGGTGCCTTGGTTGTACCTCTGCCTACCTCTTCGGGGATATGGGCGTGAAGGGATTAATCTTTCGCCGGATCTTCTCAGTGTGTGGCCGTGATCCCGATCCGGTGGTAGTTTAAAAAAATTTCGACGCGCACAAATACCACTTGTATGGTTCAAGTGAATAAATATTTTTCTGATTCTGATTCTGATACAGTCGAATTGAGAATCACCTCCATTTTGGGAGTGGAATGTAAAGTATGTATTTTGTTAAAACTTTGTGTTTTACTTTTCTTCTAGAAAAAATACTAAAAATTTTGGCAAATATTATGACAAATCTCTAGAAATTAGGGCATGCATAGGGGTAAGCATGTCGGGGACTTCAGCGTCACTGTTAACGAAGAGAACGTCGTAAAAGTATTCTTCCAGGGCGGTAGAAGGTTAATCCGTCCTGACGGGGGTATTTCCTCAGCGAAGCGGTGTTGTCTTTACGGCATTGATGCAATACTTAAGTAAACAGGCAATCTTTGAAAAAGTCTGATAGCCGTGGACCACAAAAAAGCTAACATATGGATGCATTCGATTGTTAAAACGAAATCCTTAGACTTCGACATTCGGCAACTATATTCTGCGATTTGAGCTACTGAGGATACAATTCCTCCATTTTTTAGGGTTTCAAATCCCGTACGTAATGATTTTTTTTATATTATAGGAAGGCAAACAAGCAGACGGATTTCCTGATGGTAAGAAATTCACTTCGCCTAGAGACACCAAAGATGGTAATGGTGCGTTGCCAACCTGAGGTCAGGATGTTAGGCCTCGAGCAAAAGAAATTTTACCGGCTACCTTACCATCCGAACCGGAACACGTCATGACGTCATGGCGGCAGGAATAGGTAAGGCGGTGGTACCAATCCGGGCGAGTCGCTGCGAAACTCTACCACCTAGTCAGATGTCACGGTGTTAGTGATGATAAGCTTATGCTTGCCTTTTACGAGCTGCCTGGCAAGAAAGGCAGATGGTCTATTCTGCAAAGGAGCCCGGACCAACACAGGGACCCTTAATTTATCTTTCTTAAAAAAATATGAAAATATGCAAGATATCATAAATGAAATTATATCAATGACATGAAAAGTGAACTTAGTGCCCAAGACCTATTTAAGACAAATAGATTAAAAAACATAAAAACGTTTTCTCTTTTACTTAAACCTATCTAAGTTACGCAACGTTATTTGTGAACCTAATCTGAAACTCCATTCGGATCACGTTGGTCGCCCATGTGCTGTAGCTCGAGCCTTTCGTTTATTTTAAGTAGCTTGTTTAATGTTAATTTATACAATAAAAAATGTATAACAGTTTTCAGTAACAGGTCAGTATTCTAATAATTCTAATAATTCTTAAAGAATGTTTGCGTCATTTCTGATTTATCTCATACTAAGTACCAACATCGAGATCAATAATTAGTTCTCATGTT
This sequence comes from Calephelis virginiensis, assembly GCA_002245475.1. NCBI lineage: Eukaryota > Metazoa > Arthropoda > Insecta > Lepidoptera > Riodinidae > Calephelis > Calephelis virginiensis. Next base: position 22,559 of record NJDC01005182.1, read on the forward strand.
TTTGTCAACCGACTCTAAAAAGGAGGAGGTTATCAATTCGTCTGTGCGATTTTATACATTTTTGTTAATAGATTATTCAGTCAACAGGATTTTGATGATATTGTTTCCAGAAGTTAAGCCATAATTCGGCGATTGGAAAGATGATCAAACTCTATTTCTTATGGGTCGAGTAATCGCATAACAAACATGCTAAAAAAGAAAAAATACCTGCGAAATGATGATTTCATCCTTTTTGGTGTTTGATAAAAATAAAATGAAAAAGTTTTACAGTATGAATGACATTCAAGTTTGAAACAGGCAGTATTCCTCCTGATAACAATGTAGGTAGGGATATTTTTAATGATATTGGTAGGCTACCAAGCAGACGGATTTCCTGATGGTAAGAAATTCACGCCAACTAGTGACACCCAAGAGTGGTAATAGTGCGTTGCCAGCCTGAGGCCGGGATGATGGGTCTCGAGCAAGAGCAAGTTTATCGGCTATCTTACTCTCCGAACCGGAACACGTCAACGGCAAGCACAGATGTTATGGCAGCAGGAATAGGTAAGGCGGTGGTAGCAATCCGGGTGAGTCACTGCTAAGCTCTACCACCTAGTAGGATGTCACGGTATTAGTGACAGAAAGCCTATGCTAACCTTTTACGAGCTGCCTGGCAGGAAGGCAGATGGTCTGTTCTGCAAAGGATCCCGGACCAACAGGAGGCAAATTTATCATAATTAATAAGTAGAAATAAATATGGGTTGATTTTATTAACAATGGCAATACTCCAATCACGTGTTAGACTTTAGGTACTAGGTCCACGTGACATTTTCCCGTTACCACTTTAATCGATTAAATCATCAAGTTCAAATATTCGATTTTGTAGATATAATAAGTAAATTTGCTTCTGTATTCTTATGCTGGAAAATTCTCTCCTTCTGTAGTGCGTAAAATGTTTTTACCTGTGCCAAATTTTGTTCTCCCAACCGCATAGTTTTTTTCGTAAAAAGTATAAAACAATTTCTCTAGTCATTAATTTATATGTATAGCTATCTATTGCAAGGGACTTTGTCCACGTATCAAATTTATTTAGTCCTCTCGCGGAATCTGCTGCTATGACGAGCTAAAATGTAATTTATGTACGTCTTCAATGTCTAATTTATCTCTTTCCTAAAAATTATCTAAATCAATTCACTCTATTAGTGAATTTCTAATAGTTAAAAATCTGACATTTATACTTCAAATGTAATCAGCGTAATATTAGTAAATTATTAATAACATGTCATTAGTAATTATTAATAACGTAGTATCCGAAAATGCAAGTCATGGTGATACAGCTTGTTCAGATGTTGAAAGATTGTGAATGCTTCGCGCGAGGTTAAAGTCATGTGTACAAGATAAACGTAAGGGCAACGTACATAGCGAATATAACAAATTATCAAAAATTATAAACACGTTACAAAATTCGTTCATAATGATGGCCTACTAGGGCGCATTTTCTTGGTTCAACATCCAAGAATTTGCTTTGTACAAGTCTGGTCTTTACCGTCGAATTTGCTCTCTTCGGCGCCGCATAACGCTCAAATAATATTCCTTACTAACCGTTTGAAATTCTGGCAAAAATTCCGAGTGCACAACACCGTAAAAATCAAAGAAAACTCTCGTTTTCTTGGTTTCGTTTCAGTTAGAAGGTGCCACTTCAAAGCTTGTTGACTAGTTTGCACAAAGAAATAGGAATATATGAAAAAGTGCAACAATGTGCTGTAGCGAATTTAGTTATATAAATACCGTTAGAATCGACATTTAACCAAGCAACTTCTCTTAATCTCTTTTTTAAAAATGTTGATGTTACGTATGCCAAAAGAGATAACGATAATTTTGTATATGCGCATTTTTTGTTTAGTAAAAAATGCTGCCGCATGCAATAGATAATAGATGTTTAAAATTACAAGAAGAGAACACCAATTACCTATTATACATTTATGTAGCTCTAAGTACTCAGGTACCTTTTTGGTAAATTTTATAGCCAACTACATACATGGTAATGCTAATGAAATATAGTAGCAATAACATCTTTAAATGTTTAGCTGGTTGGGAATTGAGATGTGGTTTTGATTTATTTATGGGATATCAAAGGCATCTTTATTAAATATACAGCACTAGATACTAAAAGGGTTCAAACACAGTAGGTACCAAATTTTCATGTCTAACTATGCGATAGGTGGCAAGCTTACCACCAATCGATCACATATCCAATCCAATTTTTAAATAGAAAATTGAAAAAAAAACGGATTTTCATTTTCTTGCCTGACCCAGGAATCGAACCCGGAACCTCATGCAGTCAAATTCAACACCTGGACCGCTAGATCACGGAGGCGATCATGTTAAATTAATATTAGAATTACCTATGGAATTAAAATTTCGTTGGTAGGTACCCAAGTACTTTTTAGACGAATCTACAACAATGCTGATATAACATTTTCTATTTTAGTCATGGGGCTACCTTAGGCTACCCTACGAGAACTTAAAAATCAATTGTAATAAAACAAGAGTAGTTCATATACGGAAACTAAATTTAAGCGTCTTCTAAAAAATTTAATTTCTGTTAAGATAGTGGTGGATACTTTTTTGATGAAAGCTGATATAGTTGTATATTGGACTAACTAATACGGCTATCGATGACCTTTGTTTATCGACGTGTCGTCGACATCTGAATGAACCTTGAAGTTTATCGCTTTCTCGACGTTATCATAAAACGCAATATTCGAGTGGGCAGGACGAGTTTAGAAGTTGGTTGTCTTAACTCGGTTGTTAATGTCAAATATTTGTAAAGAAGTGTTTGACGTGATCAAACAGAGGACTCTCATTATCCTACCTAAAAACATTACACTTCTCAGGGGAAGCGGGTACTGTACCCGTGCTCGCCGATAACTTCGATTTCAAGTTTCCAAAACACTAATCCTCACTTGTAATACGCTTGGTATTGAAATACCAGTAATATAGTAATAGTAATAAATAATAAAGTAATAGTTTTTTATGATCACTGAACAAAACTGACTGACTTTTTGACTAAAAAGTTAATTAAATCAGTGTCACATTCTACTCGTATACCTACTTATTTGTCTTTAAAATTATTTTCCGTTATTATTTAAGATTCAGTGAAGACATTATTTTACACCGACTCCAAAAAGTAGGACTTGAAATTAAAATAAAATTGAATGAAAAAAAATTAATAAAAATATGTGTAAAAAAATATTACAAAATGATCATTACATCTGTATATTTTTTAACAACCCTTAAAATAAGTTTAGTTTAGTTTAGTTTTTAGTTTAGTTCAAGTTTGATTAAGATCTGACAAAAGATTTTCGAGTTACATTCAAGTTATGAAATTGGAGTTGGTTTTTTGCAGTAGGTATTACTGTTATCGCCTCTGTGGTCGGTTGTTGGACTTGATTGCATGAGGTCCCGGGTTCGAATCCCGGGTCGGCCAACACAAAGAAAATTGGATTTTTCCAATTTTCTAATAAAAAAATGTTGGTCGGGATTGAAAATGTGCCCGGTTGGCGATAGGCTTGCCACCTATCACATTGTGGGACTTAGTGTCTTCGGCTAGTCGTGGGTGCCTTGGTTGTACATCTGCCTACCTCTTCGGGAATATGGGCGTGAAGATACTTTTATTACTTTTATTTAATGTACTTATAAAATAGAAAAGATAAAAAGTAGCCTGTAACCTTCCTCGGAAATTAAAGTACCCAATTGTCAAATTTCAATCGGTTCAGTAGATGCGATGCGAGCCGACAGACAGACCGACTGAGAGAAAGACAGACAGACAAAATTCTAAAAATGTGGTCTTCTGCCCATTTTTTTAAATACTTTCAATGTACAGAATTCATTCTTCTACAGATTTATTAAAGGAATGGATGTATGTACATTTTAACATAAATAGGTACGCGACAATTTATTAATACAATAAAAGTACATGTACCAACATGTATAATTGGTGTATGATAAAGTTAAATTAAATAAATAAAATAGTTTGCATTATCAGTCAACATAACCTTAAATGAACTTAATGAAAGCTAAGCACAATTTCGTAATTAATCGATATTCATATTATTTAGTATCATTAGTCCACAACATGTAACAAGTTATTTCGCAAAAGTGTTAACACTGTTGTCCGGTTTTTCCAAGAAACATAGTTATACTACAACTCTTGAAATAAAATAAAATAGCTTATATATTTAATAATATAATCAAGCGCACTGAATTGCAATAATCGTAAATATATATAAAAATATTCATGATAATATACATAATACACATAACATTCAATAGACAACGCAATGACTGATAATAAATTAAAAATAACATCATAATTCATTTTTGTCATTTAGGATTTACTGTGACTTCATAAATATTTTTTAACCTGTAAATGCTCACGAAGTCGTATGTTTTGTTTATAAATTAATCTTAAACACAAAAAAAATATAGTAAAAAATGTAGAACTTCTGAGATAATAGCTAATTTTTAGCCCCCGACGCAAAAAGAGGAGTGTTATAAGTTTGACGTGTCTGTCTGTCTGTCTGTGTGTCTGTCTGTGGTATCATAACTCCCGAACGGGTGCAGTAATTTCAATATTTTTTTAAAGGTAACTTATGTGCGAGTGTTCTTAGACATGTATGATGAAAATCAGTGGAGCCGTTTAAAAGCTGTGGAAGTGAAAATGGGGAGATTAACAATTTTTTTTACTTTTTATAGGAAAATTAGGTTCTTGTGTCGGAGGTTTTTTAAATTTTTAATTTAATAGTAATTGTGATATGTAATTTCAGAGTTTCTGTGATTTAACAAATATTTTTTATTCCGTAAACGCCTATAGAGTCGCATTCTCTGATGACATATTTAAGTTAGTATCTTAGTAAAACACAGGGTTTCTGAGATATCTCAATTTAATATGTTAGTTCGGGTTTCCTGCTACATATTTTTTTGTCGTAAACTTCGGCAGAGTCGCGTTTTCCGTCCAAATATCTATTTTGAGATTAGTGTTAACTGCATACTCGAAAAAATCACATAAAAAAACAAAGGACTCCTAAAATAACAGTTCATTTTTCAAGTGCCTTTGTGTTTTTTCAAAAAATTTTCAAACTTCAAAATATTTTTGATCCCGTAAACTCTAGTGAAGTCGCATTCACTGTTCATAGATTTATGTTGTGTACAACATCAAGTGCAACTTTCAAAAAAATTATAGTTACAAAATGACAGGATTTCTGATTTATTTTATTTTTATATGTAATTTTGGGTTTTCAGTCGTATATACGTCGTACGTATATACGACGTCTATAAAGTCTTCGCGATTTTCTAAAAATTGTAGAAGAAAAGAGATGTACTAAAGCGGCCCTAGAAAGGTTTTGGGTTAGTTACCAGTAACCCTGTATAACAGGATTATTACATAATATAATATTAATACAATACACCAAGATCAGTATGTCTTTCAAAAAACAAATCTACTACACTGGCAACATTTTTACTAGTCAAATCTGTATCTCTTTTATGTGAGAGGTCAGCAAACATACGCACGACTCTCCTAACGATAAGAGACAAACGTTGCCTACAGATACCGCGTATACCGCAAATAAATATATTTTTCTTTCCTTTCTTTTAACTAATACAGGTTCATAATAATATCAATTTTTGACTTAATTATTGATGATTTCATTATAAGATTTAACTATTTGTTTTCCTTTGTACAAGTTTACTATGTAGTAAGTTAGTATGTATTTTTTTTCCTTAAGTTGATGTTTGGTAAGGCTGACAACGGAAAATAAAATTCAAATTTTGCTTATTGTGGTAGTTTAACTCATAAAATTTTATTTGTTTTCTAAGGCATAGTCTATATACACAACAAACTTATTAGCATTTTTTCGTGAGTCCATTAGCGATACGATCAAAGTTAATTTATAGGAAAATAGGCATTTTAATTACGCAGCTTTTGATACCAAAAACAGTTGGATAATGCACATGGCTTAGACAAAAATAATAAAATAACTCAAATAATTTTTGCAAATGCCTTTCTTGTATAATTTGCTTTTTTCGACTTGTGGTGCTTTTGTATTTAAGGAGCGATATCAAACAGTCGTTCGCTGTCGCGGATGAGGCCAACGACTTATTATAGGCATTATCACAGTAGAAATGTGAGCAGTAGGGAAACTAAGCAAGATATAAAAATACTCACCTACACTCCATTGCAGCAATATTAACCATATAATGTTTTTTTTATTATCAATCGAATTTCAGTAACTACATAGCTTACAGATAATAAAAGCAGGTAATTTCATGACTTCGAGCCTTTTAATCCTAGCAAAAAAAGAATACCCCTGCTGTTCATATTTGTATTTTGTAACATTACATTTAGCTTTACTTCAAATGTTTTTTTGAATATCAGATGATTTTTTTATGACAAGAAATATATATCGCTCACAAACACCCAAGATGTAAATGATGCAATGCCACCCTAAAAAATAACTAAACGACTCTTGGAACAGAAACATGACAGATCAGTACTCGTGCTGAGGTTGTAGCGCGAGCGGTGCGACCCAAGCGTTTCGTCACAGAACTCTACACCTTAGACACTAGACTCTGTCGGCGCCAAGTATTAGAATGATCCAAGGGATCATCGCATAGTCACACTGAAAATGGTCTACTTTTTAAAATCAAACAAAGAATACAAACACTATAAATAAAAAAAAACAACTTGTTATAGTTAGATGAAATATGAAACCAAAAATAATACAACAAAATTTGTGAAAACTTTCATCTGATAAATTTCCTCGGATAGAAAGCCAGATATAAAAGGAAAAATAAATTATGGGTGATCTAAGATCAAAAAGTGGGTGGTGAGTTGTTAAGGTTAAAAAGTGATTATATCGATTTCCACAAAACTGCGGAAGAAAGTGAAATACAAAAGTTGTCAATTTTTTTTTTATTATTAACACTGTTGACATTAGAATAATGACCTCAGAATTTGTGTCATTTTTATATCCTTATTACTTACAACGTATCAAGGGAAAAATCATCATCATCATCATCCTCTGGAAGACGTACACTGCTGGACATAGGCCTGCCCCAAAGAGCACCACAAGTCTCGGTCACCAGCCGCTGGTATCTCGCGACTCCCCTCGACATTGACCATAAGTCACATCATAAGTCCACCGAGTGGAAGGTCGTCCAACACTACGACCTCCAGGGCAGGGCCGCCACTCGAGAACCTTTCTTCCTCAGCGGTTGTCGATTCTGCGAGCAATGTGGCCTGCCCATTGCCACTTCAGTTTACTGACGCTCTAGACTATGTCGGTTACTCTCGACATCGAATTTCCGAATAGCGGATCATTTCACACAGAGAAACACCGAGCACAGCTCTCTTCATAGCATGCTGAGTGACTCTGAGCTGATTTAAGAGGCCAATATTTAACGGCCAATTCTTAGTTCCATATGTCATCTCCGGTAACACACGTCACACACTGTTCGAAGACTTTCGACTTTAGGCTCTGCGGTAATTTGGACAAGAAGATACCCTTTAACTTCCCGAATGCTGCCCATACGAGTAGGATTCGGCAATCGACCTCTTTCTTGAAGTTGGATTTACCTAATTGAACAGTTTGACCCATGTATACATATTTATCAACAAATTCAAGAATTGAGTTCCAAACGTGAACTGGTATAGGCGCAACATGAACGTTGGACATGACTTTCGTCTTGTCCAAGTTCATCCGAAGACCCACCTGTTGGGAAGCTCTATCGAGGTCACCGAGCATCTTGCTCAAGTCTTCAAGCGATTCCACCATGAACACAATGTCATCTGCGAATCGAAGATGAGTGACGTACTCGCCGTTGATATTGATGCCGAATTCTTTCCAGTCCAGAAGCTTGAAGACATCTTCCAGTGCAGCAGTGAACAATTTCGGAGAAATAACGTCTCCCTGTCTCACACCTTTTTATTTCGGTTTCGAGCTCTGATCCTTTAATCGGACCGACATAGTGGCTTTTTCGTACAAACACCTCAACACTTCCATGTATCGGTAGTCGATGCAACACCGCTGTAATGACTGAAGCACCGCCCATGTCTCAACCGAATCGAAGGTTTTCTCGTAGTCCACAAACGCTAGACATAATGGCCAATTATACTAATTGGTCTTCTGTATAATCTAGCGCAGCGTATGAATATGGTCTATAGCCTAGCCTTTTTAGCCTTTACGGAACCCGGCTTGTTCGGGAGGTTGGAAATCGTCCAACCTGCGTGTTAGTCGGTTCGTGATGACCTTTGAAAACAACTTGTAAACGTGGTTCAGAAGTGAGATGGGTCTACAATTTTTCAATAACGTTGTATCACCTTTCTTTGAAAAAGAAAACCACCACACTTCTGGAACACTGCCTTCGAGGATGACGGAAGGGAAAAATATCTGCTTCTCAAAAAAGTCACTGGACTTTTCGTTCATTAAAATCTTTATGATGGTATAAACTGCTACTACTTGGTTTGGGTTGCTAAAAAAAATGTTGGTCGGGATTGGAAATGTGCCCGGTTGGCGATAGGCTTGCCACCTATCACATTGTGAGACTTAGTGTCTTCGGCTAGTCGTGGGTGCCTTGGTTGTAACTCTGCCTACCTCTGCGGGGATATGTGCGTGAAGATACTTAACTTTACTTGGGTAATTATTTTCCTATTTTGTGTTTATCAAAATCAAAATATTATTATTTCACGTTAACCTACAATAGGTGCTTGTGACGCGTCTATAATAATATTAAATCTACCTCCGGATCGGAACGCGGCCTCACACTGAGGAGATACGGCAAGGAGCTCAGCGGACTTGATTTTTCCTTATTTTAAAACATGTATACAATAATTAAAGTGATGATACATTATATTTATAAGAGATTGTCGTGAGGGGCAATTAATCCAATGTATTGTTTTCAGCTAAATGTTCAGAAATGGCATAATAACCATTTTCATATAATTTCTATTTAACACATTCTTTAAATTTATTTAATGCCTGGTCTTTCATATAATTGGGAAGTTAACTGTAAAACTGTATGGGCCAATACCGGAGTGGAGACGAGACACATGCACAGCAAGATTATTTTTATTCCTTGTATTGACACAGTGTACGAGTATATTACAATTTCTTTTAAATGAACTTGAATTTCTGTGAATATTCATTAAATTTTAAAAGATATACTGGGATGTCACAGTTAGAATTTTGATTACTTTGATTTCTTAGGGAAACTCTTGGGCCTTAGGTTATAAATCATGGCTCTCTTTATGGTAATGGATTTTTATGGTAAATGTATTCAGAAAATGGATAAAAAACGAAAAACTCGAACCCAATATTTTGACGTGACAACGTCTTGCAATTCGATGAAGCCGGCTGCACGCACCAAAAAACATGACTCATGCGTCTAGACTCAACTATCGTCAGTAAACCCACTTTACAGACAACCGCTTTTTTATTGAATTAATATGTGCAATTTTGAACTATTTGTTAAATTTTACACTTTAATTATTTTGTACTCGATATGACATCTACAATTCTCTTCAATTAATACTTGTAATTAAACAGTAAAAGAGATAATTCTGTATACTGAAGATGTTTAAAAAAAAAGTAGGTGAAGGTGACTTAAGACAGGCAGCAGAGCACATCTTTCACATTTTATGAGTTTCTTTAGAGAGGAAGCTGCCTGTGTCGTGACCGCGATTCACACCGAATCCACTGAAAAGATCGTAACAAAATTTGCCTGATAAGTACTTCGTGTTTCGAGACAGGATATCGGCTATATCCTATCCAGCTCACTCAATGGATTCCCGTGGGAGAGGGCTAATAATCAAATGTAAATGCGGCTGTGTTGCATTAGCACTTAGTCAGATTCCAATTATTTGTTTTTCTTATTTATAGTGTGTGATTTAGAAATTGATCCGTAATTATTTCCATGTCATCAAATTTCAACCACAAAAACCTTCAGTATAAAGTGACGAAATAACTGTAAATCCGAAACACAGAAAAACATTTTAACGTACGGGTTGTCTTACATATCTTCATCCCAGGTCTCAATATACTCGCTCAGGTCCCCCTGCGACTTGGAGTTTTAGAGAATATTGAGAGTAAAGGGAACAAAGTTCGCCGGGTCGGGTCAAATAATATCAAAATAAAATGATGATGTTGTAAAATTTAATGTAAATTATATGGCCATTTATTGTTATTCGAATATATCTCAAATATGTATAGCAAATCAGTTTAGTGTGAAAACAGTACCACCAGCTAATTCAACTAGTTGAACTTTTGACTAAAAAAAACAATTAATTGACTAAACCGCCGCGTTTTGTATATCCTGAGTGGTATATGGCCCATATAATTAAGGACATATAAAATAAGGCAAAAATTTCATGAACTTTATAAGAAAATAAGACTTGACAGATATATTGAATTTCGTACCTAAGTGTAGGTCCCGTATTAAAACGTATTTAGCATTTAGCTTACAAATAACATACAAATAAACTTCAAAATCAGTTCAAAAAAACTCCAAGACATTTTGGCAGTATATTCAGTCTAAGAGAAATAGAATAAATAGACAGAGTATTATGAAGGAAGGGCAGCATATCAAGGACGACGAGTGTGCCAGGGAGTTTGCGAATTATTTTAAATCCGTATATAGCACGGAGTCGCCTCGACTGGATGCGCGAGAAACAGCGATGGCAGCAGGCGCGAATGCGGAGGCGTGCTTTTGCATGGCCTGAGTCTCAGAGAAGTTGAAGAAACGCTTAATAACTTGAAACCGAAGCATTCATCTGGTCTAGATGGCTTACCCGCGATTCTTTTTAAAGATTGTGCCATGTTGCTAGCTGAACCGCTGTTTTATATTTTTAATACCAGCTTGGAAAAAGCAACGTTCCCGGCTCGTTGGAAAGTAACGCGAGTAGTTCCTGTGCCCAAGGCTAAGCAGGGTCCAGATGTGAGTGGGTATAGGCCAGTTGCGGTGCTGTCGACATCGGCCAAGGTTTTCGAGTCTGCGATTCAGAGATGCGTGCAAATGCAGGTGGCGTCGCAACTAGCTAACGCGCAGCATGGGTTTCGACCGCGGCGCAGCACCGCCACAAACTTACTCCACTTCATGGTGCAGGTAGTTCCCGCTGTTGACGCGGGCCTGCAGGTAGATACAGACTACTTTGATTTCAAAAAGACGTTTGATAGGGTGGACAATGATGTATTGTTGAAGAAGTTAAATTGAGTTGGATTTACACCACATCTATTAGAGTTTTTTGTGAGCTACATGCAAGATAGGCAACAATATGTTGATTACAATGGTTTCGAATCTATCCCGTATTATACTAGATCTGGTGTAAGATCTGTAATTTGGGGCCATTGGAGTTTATCATTATGATACACGAACTGTAGAAGGTAGTTAAACACGCTACATGTTTGTTATTTGCAGATGACCTCAAATTGCTGCTGGAGGTTAAGGATAAGACGGATTTTCATAGTTTGCAGGAGGACATAAACCGAACCGAAGAAACATGGTTAATTGGAGTCGCGACAACAAGCTTCAACTCATTGTCTCTAAATGATCGGTGATGACGTTCACTCGCACGCGAAACCTAGTGCTGTGGGGATATGAAATAGAGACTACTCCAACACAACGCATATCTAAGGTCCGAGACTTAGGGGGTGTATTACGCCGGACCTAAGTTTTCGAGACCATGTTGTCCACATATACAAGAGGGCATATAGAAACTTAGGTTTTGTACTAAGATAATTGCAGGATTTCACAAATATAACTACGCTCAGAGTATTGTACAATGTCCGCAGTCACCTGGAACACAACGCGTCAATTTTGGCTCCACATGAGGCGCAATATAGTGTTATGTTGGAACGTGTTCAAAACAAGTTCAAAAGATACTTGTATTTCAAACTTTATGGGGTATACCCGTTTTACCCACCGATAAGCCCTACCCAATTTGTGTTAGGTATGGTGGCCGGTGGGGTACAATAAATTAGAAGTACGTCAAGATTTTGCTCTCACAATGTATGTGGTTAAGTTACTACAAGGGAAGGAGCACCACTCGGAACTCCTAGGGCACTTCTAGTTCAGTTGTCCGACCAGTACGTGTGGAGGCGGCGTTACCCGCTATTGCTAGCCATGCCCCACACCAGGACCAATCTGTTAGTAAAGACACCGCTAGTCCTCTCAATAAACGTCATTAACAGAGTTTATGAGCAAAGGGTCACTTGAGTGAACTCGTAAAATTTACTTTGTATGTATTTTGCTATGTTAGGTAATAAGTGATAATAGTACTAATCATGTGTCGCTTTTTTAATTAGATATATAATAACTAGTCTAGTTTTAAGGATGGCTACGCTGTCGTATTAGGTTAAGATCGCCTGTAATGGTAGGGTAAGTTTATTAATAAATAAATAAATTGGTACAGGAGAACGCTGTCTTAAAAAAAGCTCAGATAATGTTCCAGAATTTATTTATTATTACAGGACCAATTGCAGTTTTACTTCCATACCTACATGATACGAGTATAAACACAAACATTTTGAAGGCAAAAACTAAAACGTACAACAAACTAGTTACAAATCGGCCACGATGCATTCTTGTGCATCCGTTTTGAAAAACAATTTATATTTAATAAATTAAACAATTAATTACTTTTACTTACTAACACTAAGCTAGTATTATGTAAAATCAGTTTTACCAGTATCAATCAAATATATTTATACTCGTAAATAACATTAAAAATTAGATTTCATGTACATACACATGATACAAAATCTAAAAGTAAAAATATAATTAATGAAACCAAAATTTATCAAATTTTGCTGTATATTCGTTTAATACCCGGCCTCAGTTAGCCTGTAACTTAATTAATTATATAATTCATTTTTCATTTCATTTTTGTTACGTTCTCTTTCTTTTCAAATCGGTTTCATCCTACTGTAATGTTTTTTAATCAACGAATCAATAAAAAAACAAACTTTCTTAACACCCCTGAGACAGACAGACGAGTAAACATTTTTTTTTACTTGAATACGAAAGCCTAAAGTAACTGATAAATATATAATTAAATAAGTAGGTGACTTTACAAGTACATCTCAACATAATAATAACGCTTAATTAACACCCGGTAATGATATTAAACGTTTCCTCACTCACATCAATTAACATTCACGGCAATTTCTTCAGCAAGAACAAATATTGTGTTAATCAAGGCAGAATAAACTTGACCTGGGCATTTCGTAAAAAGCACGCCCCTCTATACGCTGGCCCAGAAAGAAACACGCAATCATTCCACAAACTTGACGCAGCGCGGTCTGCACTGCTAAAATGTTTCCTAACCCTTTTGACAGAAAACATTCTACCATTAGGCAAGTGTTCGATAGATTTCTAGTGAAAAACAGTGCCCGGAAAAATGCCTTATCGCGAAAAGACAGTAAATGCAGTAACAGTTCGTCCATTTCAAGTTCAAGTTCGAATTCCAGTCGAAAGATCTCCTTTACGATTCATTCATGAGTTGGACTGCTTTCGAGTGTGAATCTTGTTCTTGTTAAATCTTTCGCTACCCTGCCATTTGGTAAGTAAAAAAAATCTATTTAGTTGATACTTTTTTAAGTTTCAAGACTGTTTCGTAATATTACCAATATCTATTTATAATAGTAAACATGTTAGGTACTAAATTCAGTAATAAACTTATTGTAACCTTATTACTGATTTTATTGCAACCAAATACAAATCACCATCGCTAGCCCCATTCTTGATACTTCAGATGCACCACACGGTACCCACAGTAATATTACATTTATCTGTAAGTCTGTCTGTTATTTTTTTACGGTTAAACCGCTGAACCAACTGCGATAGGACGGATTTTAAGAACTCAGTCTGAACTCCATATTTTATTAGAGACCGCTTTTTTGACATTATGCGATAGGTGCATGATTAAAAAATAGTAATTAAAATATATCTACCTACTTCTTGACGCAATCTGAACGCGGGATCGTGTCAAAAAACAAAATTGCACAGAGGTTTTTTATGAGGGTAAAACATGTATAATGAAATTCAATTACATGTAATCTACCGAGTTTCATTTTCGTAAACTAGTGTGATTGACAGATTTTCTTAAAACCGGTTTTTCAATTTCAAGCTCTGGTAACCCTGTGTTGAGGCTGATTTAGGAACTGAAGTTGCTCGACATCGGAGAGACATTTTCTAATTTCGTAGGATGATTCGGGTCACTGAACCGTGCAGTTTGCTCTTTCTTGAGGAGTTACTTGGGATCTAAAGAAATAGCACAGGACTTGTTACATTTTATTTGAAAATGCCGTGTGTGCGATGCACTGGTGTACGTTGCTTTCGGTTGTGCGTGATGGTCCGTAGTATCACGGGCAATTTTCATGCTTTAAGATAGCGTGCAAGTAAGCAGCTCTCCTAGGGATAAGAAAATATCTCCGTCGATTTGTTATGTCAACGGACGGGCACACTGCTCTCCTGATGGTATGAGGCAACCTTGGCTCATTGACACAACAAATATTACAGATGCGTCGCTTTCCTGTGGCCAGAATATTAGGCCTATGGTGCAAGACTACCGGCTACCGTACCCCTCGACCAGAACGTGATGGGGTCAATATGGCAGCAGGGATAGTTAAGGCGGTGGATATCTACCCGGGCATGTTGATGCACGGCACCACTGATGACGTTGGTACCTGACGATCTACTTAGGCCTGTGCTCGCCTTTTACGAGGTGCCTGGTAGCTGGTCTATTCTACTTGGTTTACCTGGACTGAAATGGGGAAAATATTCGGACACCAAAGAAATTGTTGGTGCGCCTCTATCTTGTGGCCGGGATCTTAGATGTATAAGTCTACTAGCTACCCTATCTTGCATTACGTTACACGACAATGGCAAGCAACTCACACTGTGGCATCAGGAATAGGTAAAGCAGCGGTAATACTCCGGGCGAGCTGCTACACAGCACCATACTATCAATAGTTATGACTGACTACACTTGTAGCATTATGCAGTAGCTTGATACAAAAAAGTAGGGAAAACAATATTCTAATTTTTCCTTTTTATATTCTAAATATACTGGATTCTACCCACCCGTAGTTCGCCGGAACAGTTAGTATTAGATTAATAGGAGTCAGCGATGGGGTTCCCGAGGTCGAAGGTCAAAGTAGGTAGATAACTTTAAAGTTATGAAAGTGTGAACACTCAAATGTGGGTAAATGATTAATGTTAGGAACATGGACACGTAAAAGCTTCTCGGAATTAAATAACAAGTCAATTTCCACATAATAATTATCAATATTTATTGAATTTTGCGTCACCACAAAGTTATTACAAAAAGCATAATGATGAAAGTTGTCATCATCAGAAAAACAATTTTAATTTGATTCGGTGCAGGCCATCACCCGCTCACGTGTACTCGAGTAAATGTCCAGGTTAAAACAGCACGTATTATCGTGGAAATTTAGATGTAGGGTCTACAGCGTCTCTATTTCAAAGTTTTGCTTTACTTGTTGCTTTTGCTTTTGCTTTTCGGGGTTGGATTTTTTACTAACCCGTCCAGCGATTGCCTGGAAAATTAAAAAATACGCCGCCCTAGTGATCCGTATCTGGAAACTCACATTTTTTTACGCTAAGGTTTCAGAAAATCAATTTATTATATACTAGCTGCTACCTGCGGCTTCGCCCACGTTTTCACAGAAACTCGGTGTGCGATCGGGATTAAAAATAGCCTATATGTTAATGCAGGTCACAATCTATCTGTCTTCCAAATTTCAGACAAATCCGTTCAGCCATTCGAGCGTGAAAGAGTAACAAACATCCTTACATCCATACTTACAAACTTTCGCATTTATGATATTAATAGGATTTATTAAACGTATAAATTAACGTATAAATTTCCTATTCGTTCCTACTATTGCAATAATAAATAAAAGCTGTCCTGATATTCAAATCCTGAGATAATTGTTAACTTAGCAAAAAAATTCACCTCTGTCTCATTTTGCTTAAAGTTTTTCATTAATTAATGTTACGTTAACACTCAAACAATACTATAATTGTATGGTATGCTTAATCAACAAACTATCACGTAAAATACAGCGTTACAAATATAGTAACTAACCATTTTTCAACACAGCCAGTACCCACGCGCAATTGTAATATTACAATACGAACAAAGATGTCGGACGGTCGAAAGAGTTTTGTTAATTTTTTTGTGTCCAATTTCCGGTTCGGTTGATCTGACCACGATGAGCTATTTTGATTTTTGAAGTAAAAACTTCTTTAGCGGCGTTGCGCACTTTTTTTGGAATGGGTAAAAACTTCTAAACTCGCGTCAGGACACGTGACCTGATCGAAACCTGGGCGCTTGCGTGAATAAGACGGCACAGGGCGCTTGCGCGAATATTCGTGTTGTCATGTTTGTGTACGATAGCGCAATAAATGAATATTGTATTCTATCACATAAATGATAGTACTTTTATACTGATAAATTAAAGCAATTCGTGCAAAATTATTCCCTAACCATTCCAAAATAATGTCAAAAATGCACAACGTCCCATTTTTATACTTCTGTCGGCACTCCCGGAGTGCAACCCGTCGTTTTTTTATGATAATGGAAGGCAAACAAGCAGACGGATTCCCTGATGGTAAGAAATTCACGCTGTCTAGTGACACCAGAGTTGGCTTAATCGATGTAAATAAACGATCCGATGACAGTTTTAATCACTGTAGAGGGGCGCGAGTAATGCTTGTTTGTTCCATATCAATCAAGTATTCTGTATCTAAACGGTGCTGAGCATGCATTCTAATCTACAAGATGTAAAATTAAGTAGTAAGCTTTTTTGTCAAATATCATCGTTCTAGTCGTTTTTGTTCACTGACAAAGCGCTACTAAACTCTAAATCTCCAACCCATACTCTGTCATTGAGACCATAATTCGTGAGTCAGGTTGTTGTTTCAAATTGCAGGTCATACCTCGGTACGGTCGCCGTCGATTGCTTCCTTCCTTGTTCCTATTAAAAAATATAAATTATTAAAGCAAATAGAAACTAAGTATTAGTCATATAAATTATTGTTATTAACAGGTTTGCAAATTTCTGTTTAAAAATTTCGAGAATTTGTATTTGAGATATCAATGACATTGCCCGTGTTGGTCCGGGTCTGCTATGTGGAATAGATCATCTGACTCTCTGCCAGGCAGCTTGTAAGTCTCCTCTTACGAGCTGCCTGGCAGAGAGGCAGATGGTTAAAGGCACTGCTTAAAATAAACGTCATCACTACCAAAACCACTGGTGGTACAAACTGGCCCGGTACAAACCCAAAGGGTGGGGTAGCCGGTAGACTTGCACAATAGGCCTACATCCTACACAGTGCAGCAACGCACCTGTAACATCTATGGTGTCTATAGTTCATGGTTATCTTTTACCATCAGAAAATTTGTGTGCTTATTCGCTGACCTCTCACATGAAAAGTAATATTATCAATAGTAAATCAATTGTCATTTATTGCATGAAGTAATGTGTGGTGGGCAGGACGCACGGTAGTTCAGTAGCTACAGTTCTACAATTGCTACTTGTAGTAAATTTAACAAGTATCAATATTCATAATTAAAAAAAGTATCTTCACGCCCATATCCCCGAAGAGGTAGGCAGAGGCACAGCCAGGGCACCCACGACTAGCCGTAGACACTAAGTCCCACAATGTTATAGTTGGCAAGCCTATCCGCCAACCGGGCACATTTCCAATCCCAACCAACATTTTTTTTTTTATTAGAAAATTGGAAAAATTCAATTTTCTTTTTGTTGGCCGACCCGGGATTCGAACCCGGGACCTCACGCAGTCAAGTCCAACACCCGGACCGCTAGACCACAGAGGAGATATTCATAATACCTGACTAAGTAAAAGGCTATTTAACAACTTTTAAAAATCCAATGTGTGTTATATTCGATAGAGGATAAGGAACCCAATAAAAGTTGTTTTTTTTTTCATTCTGGTACATATTTGCTGCAAAATGTCAAACTAAAAATTGTATATTAATTGCGCTCCAAAACACTACTGTGACAATATTACAGTGCAACTGCAACACTGGGTTTGTGACGTCACTTGCCTGTTATACGAAGTATTTAGCGCCAAAATGACATCACCCACACAAGTCAAGCGTAAAACGGTACTTCAAAGTGTTAATGCAACATCAAATATCACTTTTGAAAAATAATATCACTCGGAAATATAACTCATTAATTATCACATCACTTAAAGGAAATATTATTTAGCTTGTGTTACCTTGCGTTACATCGTGCATGTGCCGTGTGATGTACGCGACATGGATTACGAAACGTTTTTTGATTTAAAAACACATTTATTTATGAAATCTTATTAAATTATATGGTAATTTACTAGTATCCCTTACAATCGCACAGCTCGCCATTCATGTGGCATCTGAGTATCTATAAGTACCTTATTATTAATATAATTTTTTAATTTCACTTACTAACAAGAAACCAATTTATGTTACACAATAAATCTTGTGATCATACAATTGATTACAATAATGACGTCATATTAATTAAAAAAAGTCTCATTATTATAGAATTTCTTGAAATGGTATATACTTACAATGATTAATGAAATGATACCAAAAATAAAATAAAAATATAACAACAGGATTTTTTAAAAAGGATGAAGATTTTACGATTAAAAAAATATTCTAGCTATTGATTTTTATCTTCGAATAATTCATCTATCGTGTAAAATAAGCCACTG
Organism: Calephelis virginiensis; assembly: GCA_002245475.1. Lineage (NCBI taxonomy): Eukaryota > Metazoa > Arthropoda > Insecta > Lepidoptera > Riodinidae > Calephelis > Calephelis virginiensis. Next base: position 41,348 of record NJDC01005182.1, read on the forward strand.
TTTTAAAACCTTTTGAAATCAATGTTACGGTTAAGTTTTCTTCTTTTTTGGCATGATGTTTTATCTTAACTTTTATACACAGTGAAAAACAATTTCTGTAAAAAAATACCTTTCAGACTTGTTAACAAGAGTTAGTTTTTTCGGGATCTCTAAAACTCTCCTTACAGTAGATATATTTTGTTGTTTTAAAGTTTGTTTATCCAGATATACATAATATTTAGCTATGCCCATTACGTACGCGCAAGGAAGTGTTTATACATTTAATTTCTAAAAAAATGGTCTGCATTTTACTAATGGAGCTAGACTAATTAATAGTCTTGATCTATTTTGTTTAAGTATTGAAAACCGTATTTTTTTCTGTTGTTTCCATGGTTTAATGTAATTACCTAAGGTAACAGACGGTACTCTACGGGTAGGATCATTGGGACAAGAAAATGTCTGTCGGCTCAGCTTATAATCTATGAAGTTCTTGCTTGCTGTGGAAGTTCATAATGATTTCATTTTCTTATGAAATAATTTAAGTAATATGTATAATGAAATTTACAATTATTACATTATCAACAAAAACAAATAGCGAATAGAAGCTCTATATGTGTGTAGTCATTAATTATGTAATTCTGTACACCCAATCGAATTACACCCAAAATACAAACATGTACCTACTCGTAAAATGTATACTTTGTAATTGAATCAATTTGTATCGTACATGCTAGTGACATATACATATCTTCACGCCATATCGTATATTATTTATTTATCTACCTGGACATTCAAAATGTGACCTTCTTATAAAATGCATTTTACGTGTATCGATTATTACTCACGTACCCGTATAAAAACTTATACTATTACATGACTATGTATATTACATTAACATTAGAAAAAACAAGTTTATTTTAGGAAACCGGAAACAGTTATTTATATCGTTTATCTGGGTTCGATGTAGTCACGTAGCATGTTACTAATTATTTATAATAAAAACAAGATAATTACTTGCTAGGCAATTACATATGTCTGGTTTATTTATAGATTCGTAGTACTGCGTGGTAATGTTTAAAAGGTGAGGGTTCATCCAAATATTTTTTATCATTTATATTTTACAATGTATGTAGCGTCACACTCCAAAGTCTAAGGGCTCTTTGTCAACAGGAAAATCTTGAAATTAATATATTTACGCTCAATATTCTCGCACGAATCATTAAGGGAGTTCTTATTTGGTAGGTATGTAAAATTACTATAATCAAAATGTAACCATACATCTAGTTGTTAAAACAAGTAAGATGAATAAGTTTAAATCTTCACGCCCGTACCCACGAAACAGTGGGCAGCGGTACAAGCAGGTCACTCACGTGTAGACGAAGGTATTTAGTTTTGCAATGTGATAGGTTGCAAACAAAATGCTACAATAAAAAGAAATCACCTTAGAAATTAATTAATTAAATGAGCAATTAATTAAAGTATGCAAAACATAAAAGTAATAAGTATAAAAGCGAAACATTATTTAACATATTACATATAGACTATGAAAAAATGAATAATATGTCAACGCTTACAATGTATCAACGTAAAATGAAATAAGATATTTAAAAAAGAAACAAATTATAGATGAATTGTACTTTGCATAAGAAAGCAGAAAAAGAAATAATAGTAAATAACAAATCAATAAACCTTCCCAAAAAGCACAAGTACATATTAATACACACACTATACAAACGAGTTTAATAAAATACTTAAAACCTTTCCAAAAACAAACTTAAGTAAAAAAGACCCTGATCAAGTGAAGGGAGCTAGAAAAAAAATAGTAACCGGACAACATTCTTTATATTAGAAAATTTAGAAACATGCTTAAAAACAGAAAAATATTGTAATATTATTTTTCTTAATATTAACGTTTACTTTTTGTGAGAACTTCAAAATTTGATAAGATTAAGTAGGTAGGTACAATTTTACAGCACTTAAAAAGATTGTAATCTAATTTATATCAACGTAAACTGTACGATCGGCCGGGCCTATGCCGGGAGAATGCATTTTTTTAATGATGTGCCAGTATCATATATTCATATAATAATTATACCTATATTCAGTCAAAATATGAAATTCCCTTCGTGTTGAGGTTCTTTGCCTACTTCTAAGAAAAGATTGAAGAAACACTACTTTTCGTTGACACCATAACAAACTCGTATATCCTACACAAATATTTTCAATAATGATAATTGGGTATTTGAATTTTTTTTTTTTGCGATAAATAGAAAGATCATATATAAGTTTCATAACAAAACTATTAAAAAAAAATGCAATAATTCAAAAGTTATATCAAAATAAAAATAAGTTTTTGAATCCAGTACCGAAGACACGCCGACAGCTCCCGAACAAACCCGAGTGAATTTGCCTTTATAAATCCTTTGTCACACATAGGCAGACGGAATTAAGTAACAAATTTTTCAGCAATTAATTTTCGATATTATTGTCAAGTCACTTGTAATTGCCGTAAACACTATACTATTCTTGAACAGCTATAACATTATGACGTCACAATAATCGTGTCACGTTCATAGTCACGTGATTTTTAATTAAATTTTATCAGCTTTTTATTGCGAATAATTAAATGAAAAAATTTTTTTATCAGTTTTTCGCATGACACATCGATATAATTAATAACGAAGTTTTAAAATACATAAAAAATCAATAATTTTTTTTATTTTCAAAATCCCAATTTTACTTATTTTATCTTAAAATACCTAATTATTTTAATTACATTTTATTTGTTCTAAGTGTAGCTATAATTATTTATTTATATAACTGTACGCGATGCCTTTCATTTTACTTTCACAACTTCATTTTTGGGATTGACTGGAAGAAGTTTTTCTAGTTTTTGAAGTTTTTGTAGTAAGAAAGGTTCGCCTTCCGTTCATTTTTACTGCTCCTGTATTTTGTATATTTTTGCTTTTTGTGTGCAATAAAACATGAAATAAATAAATAAATTTAGTTAAATTGAAATGAAATACCAAAACAAGCATTCTAATCTGAAAACTAGTAGACAAAAACGTCTCGTCAAACGTCAAATGGATGGTTTCGTACATCATTATATCATCCAAGTTTCATGAGTATAATACTCGTATCTCCCGAGGCTAAAGTAATTTTCCGACCCAATGATACACTCTGCTTTTCATCCTCCGCTATGAGAAATGAAACATGAAGTTTTTCACCTGCGTTTTTACCATTTTCCGGCGTTAAGTTACTTTCACTAAATGAATTAATTTTCTGTTGAATAAAAATATTACAAAATCATGAGAAAAGTGATTGGAACATCATTAAAAAAATCCGTTCTCCGGGCACAGGCCTGGCGACCGACCGGACAGTCTACGTTCATAGCAATTAGATTACAATCTTTTTGACTGCTGTAAATTTGTATCTGATTAATCTTATATTCTTTTGAACTTCTCACAAAAAGTAAACGTGATTATTAAGAATAATAATGTTACAATGTTTCTCTGTTTTTATTGGGAAGCTGTTCCTCACAAACTTTGGTTTAGACTTGCTAAACAAAGGCAGCAAGTAACAAACAGCGAGATGTACAATTGAAAATGAATGAACAGGTTGTCCATTAAGATATAGTGCCTGTCTACAGGTCACGGAGTGTGTTTACAGTTCATACTAAACTAATTCACTTTACTACTCAAAAATACTTTCAATAAATTATAAACAGAGTTATCACCAATGTTATCAAACAAAATGTTAGTCGACATAGACGGTCACTGCCATTGACCTAATGCAACTACTCTACTATAAACAGTATTGCTGTAAGTTATCTAGTTAATAACTTTGCAATGTCATTCAAACTGAAATAACAACTGTACACCTATAAACAATACACTAACACCATCCACCTACCGATGGCGGCGGCCAATTAAAACACGATATGTGTTACAAAAGTTGCTACGGAAATATAAAACAATTTACAGAGTTTTGGTGCCATCATAAGTTTTTTGTAGTTATTGAATTTCGTAGGAATTAATTAAGGTATCATGCCCATCATCTCGATGCGCGGCGGTCTACAACTGTGCGATTCCAAAGACATTTTTACCCCGTATAACATCTTTGTGGAATCAGTTACCAAGGGCGGTATTCCCAAACGATTATGACTTAGGAACCTAGGAGGAGGACAGCAACACACCCATACCATAAATGGTGTCTTCATGCCACGGTTATCTCGCACCATCAGGAGAATCGTGTGCTTGTCCGTTGACCTATCACAAAATAGTTCAGCGCTTGTCAAAGATCTTTTACACTAATATTAATAGCCCGCTCTCGACTAAATATCTCCATCAACAAAAACCGGGAATCTGCATACTGCATACGTTACGGCTATTGCTTTTCGGTACCATATATACTCTTCTAAGCATAAGAAATTCGTATTTTGCTACCAACTATTACACAAGGGTTATGTGTTTGCCATATATACATGGGGCACACTAAAAGATTTGCACTTGTAGCTAATTGGAACTATTTGAATTTCGAATGTTATATTTTTAAAACGTTGCAACCTTCTTAGTAATAAAAAAACAATTGGCGGCATATAATTTGTCAATTGTTTTTTTATAACATATCAAAGTTCTACGTACGCAACGAAAATGGAATTAAGTATAAAAGATTTAAGAGCGATGTTTTTTTATTATTTTAAATGTTCTCATTCTCCGCAAGACTGTGCCGCTCGTCTTCAAAATGCTTTTAGGAAAAAAGCACCTTGTTTGAGCACCGTGAGGCGATGGATTGCTGAAATTGAGAGAGGTCGAGTTTCTTTACATGACGAATTTCGTTAAGGGCGGCCTGCAACTGCCGTCAACGAAAATAATGTGGCATGTGGCTACTGTTAAGCGGTTAATTGAAGAAAACCCCGGATTACCTATGAGAGAATTCGAGGACTATATGATATAGAACTCTATAGGCATAAGTATGAGCCAAACTCAGAAAATTTTACACCAAGAATTGAAAGTTCGGAAACTTTGTTGTCGTTGGAGCCCTCATTAACTGACAGCGGAGCAGAAGCGAGTTCGCGTGGAATGATGCTCACAGATGCTGCTGAAGTACGAACACGGACATTCTAAAGCTGCTTATGTCATTGTCACAGGAGACGAATCGTGGATTTATTGTTTTGAACCCGAAAAAAAAGGCAATTTTGTGAACGAGTGTTTGAAAATGAGAACAGGCCAACAAAAGCGAGACAGGCGATAAACGTTGGTAAAAAGTGATCGCGTTTTTTTCTCAGCTACGGGTCCCAACTTCCATCTGTATGATTCTACTTGAAGATCAAAAGAGTGTTTATGCCGAGTGGTATTCTACCATTTGTTTACCCAAGGTGTTCGAAAAAGTTCGCGAAAGACGACCCAAAAGCCGCATTCTCCTACACTATGATAACGCTTATTCACACACGGCCAACAAAACAAAGTCATTTCTAGCTTCCAAAAAAGTACATCTCGTCACTCATCCTGCGCACAGCCCCGACCTATTCACCCTGTGATTTCTGTATTTTAGATTTGATGAGAGCTTTTACTTTTACCAACTCCGAAGAGGCAGTGATAGCGTTCAATCAGAGCTTCAGATCTGTGGTCCTCCTGTTTTAAAAAATGGTTTAATCGCATGAAAAAAATGTTTAAAATGTAAAGGAGATTATTTTGCAAGGCTATAAACATATCATTTTGGTCATAACATGTTGTTGTTTTAAGTTACGCTAAACTTATAGTGTGACCTACGTCTTTACCTATAAAAAAGCATTTAAAATAATCTTCGAAGAGGTAGGCAGAGATACAACCAAGGCACTCACGACTAGCATAAGATACTACAGCGTGATATATAGTAAAACTATCGCCAACGGGGCTAATAAAATCTTTGCAAACGTCGTTTTTATTAGAAAATGGAAAAATATACATTGTAATTGATGTCCGAATGAAAAACCGAACCCGGGATAATGTTAAGCACGAGACCACAGTGTCAATGTGTGTAAGTACATGTATACTACATCACCCCGGTTTTTTATCTGATGGGAGAGGTCAGTAATGAACAGTCTGTGGCCTATAGAGACCATAAATGCTATAGGTGAGTCGCTGACTTAGGTCATTCCATAAACCGCGAAACACAGCTCAGTGTCTGATATCCAATACCTATTATATGTATGTAGGTATACAAAATATTTATAAGGTACCTAACATCTTCCTAATTTGATATATTGTTTTAACCGCCTTAGTGCTCTAAGGTCATTTGTTAAAATAAGTAATATGGCAACTGTGAGATATTGTTTGAAGAAAATTTTAATACGATTTCGATTGTGCAATGTATTAAAATAAAATAGATATTTCCTGAAAGGTTTTCCATACACAAGACTTTATAACATTTGAGCAATTTTGAGCGTTTTTCAAGCCAATATTTCCGAAAAGGTAGGCAAAGGCAGAACTAAACCACCCACAACTAAAGCAAAGCCGAAGAAATGAAAGTCCCACAATGTAATAGGTGGCAAACCTATAGGCCAACCAGGCACAAAGCCCATCCCGGACAACAGTATTTTATTAGGATTGAACCTGGGACCTCAAGAAACCAAGTCCGACGCCGGACTGCTAGATCACCGAGGCGTTATTTTTTTCATAGAGCACTTTGCTCGATTATTGGGTAACATCACTCCTACTTCATTTCATTAGTCTTTACTTCATTCAATTTGTTACAAAAATAGAACACATATCTGTTTTATGTATTCTAGAAAAGTCAAGGTAACATTGCAGCATAATAAATATAAGCGGAGGAGACTGAAACCGGTATTTATTAGGCATTATCCGTAGACATTGCTATCATACATATATAACATATAATATAAAAATCTCATGTTATATGGTGTACGTACCTACATACATATCACACATATCATCCCTGGCACTCTCTGCCAACCCCGTAAGGGATAATCGAGTGCTAAATCTTAAGACCTTTCTGGCTTCCTCTACATTCAATACCCTTTACATAATCTACGTATTATCTTCACGCCCTTAACCTCGAAGAGAATCGCAGAGGTACCACCAGAGCAGCTAAAATTAGACGGAATCGTTCTAGTCTCACAATATGATAGGGCACTATACAATCTCGGGTAAAGTTGTGGGCCTGGAGGTCGTCTCCAATGGTCGGAGTTGCCCCATTTCAACGCGGAAAGAGGCCCAGTGAGAAGTGGGCCATAATCATCGGAGCAGGATTATGAATACGAAAATGACTACAGCTCGCTTCGAGCCAAGCGGCGGACATACCATCTTTTTCAGTCGGTTGAAGTGCGACAAACTTCGACATAAGGAGCTGCTCCCCATGAAGGCAACTAGTATCGGAGTTATGGAAAACTTGTGACACATTACTACTACCACCGCACAACACCGTCGCCGCCGGTTTCAGCCACCTCCCTTACTGGCGCCTAAAGCTGGACGGCGAGCAATAGAACCCAGTAAAAAGAGCGCACCAAATCGTAACTCGCCCTCCCGGGAGGCTGCTATTGCTGCGTGCATTGTAGGTACTCCAACTTACCTCTTACTAAACTGACGACTATGTTCATTTTAATGAATAAAATGTAATATATATTGTACGTCTAACGTCAACAATTACAATAATAGTGAATATTATCATACTTAAAATATTGTAGTATTGAACTAGTATATAGTATAGATATATCGCTTCAGAGCGATCTCTACCAAACAACATTAAGTTATAGTAGACAATATTTGTAAAATGTCTCAACAGCAATTCTAACGGATACCTACGAGTACGTTTTATCTATTATAAATATATTTAATTATAAATTGGCGATAGGCTTGCCACGTACCACATTGTGGGACTTAGTGTCTTCGGCTAGTCGTGGGTGCCTTGGTTGTACCTCTGCCTACCTCTTCGGGGATATGAGCGTGAAGATACTTTTTATTTTTAAAAGAAACATCACTATTTTTGTTACTGGCTAAAGTCTTAATTATTTTTGTAACATGACACTTTTTGACGCTATGTTCAAAAACTTTTTCGTCTGACTTGAATCGACAATTGAATTTTTAAAACTACATACGGGAAAAGTTAAGATAAGATTTGGCTAAAATATTGACTGATCTTAAAAAAAATTAAAACAATAATAACAAATCCCCAAATTAGTTTAACATAACTAATTATCTATAAAAATTATATACAAATACAAACACCTATGTTATATACTAAAAAATAAACAATCTTCTTAAGGTTTGACACCTATCTTATCTTGTCTATAAATGTCTTTTCTTCGAATACCTACCTATCTATATATAATAAAAGTTTGTACGTTACGAAAAAATATGTTTTATATCCAGACACACAATATGTTTATTATTAGAGAAATCTACTGGTTGAACAGTTTAGAATATTTTTATTTAATAAATTTAAATTTAATGTCTCTTTAACACAGAGGTTCCCAAACTTATTTCATGTAACGCCCACTTTGAAAATCAGTTGTTTTGTAGCGCCCCCCCCCCTTCGTTTTTTTTCTTGTCAATAACCTCAATAACATATTTGTTGCGCCTAGTTAAAAAAAAAACATTTTTTTCA
>NJDC01005183.1:11293-29047 GCA_002245475.1 Calephelis virginiensis
ACACTCATTGCTATGCAGACGACACTACTGGGGAAGCCTTATACTTTGGCCGACATAATATATCGCGGGAACATGTCATCGAGAGCCGGAACCAACTTGTGTCTATAATTGACAATCTTTTGTCTGAAATTTCGTTTTGGGGCCAGCAGAATCTGGTGCAATTTAACCTTAACAAGACACAAGTTTGCGCGTTTTCCGCTAAAGACTCGTTTTGTCGCATTTCCTCGATTTGAGAGCATTTCCCTTTCTGTCACAGCCTGGATTGGTATACTCGGCGTTGACATTTCGAGTAATGTTCAATTTCGTGGTCATCTGAAGGAGAAGGCTAAAAAAGCCTCTAAAAAACTTGGTGTGCTTAGTAAAGCGAGACAGTATTTCAAGCCGACCCATCGCTTACAACTATATAAAGCGCAAATTCGGCCTCATAATTGGAGTACTGTTCTCAACTCTGGGCAGGGGCTCCACAGTACCAGCTCCTTACGTTTGACCGCATTCTATGTAGAGCAATTCGAATTGTCAATGACCGGGCAATTACCAATCGGCTTGACTCCTTGGCGTTGCGTAGAGATGTTGGGTCACTCAGTATTCTGTACCGCATCTATCATGGGGAATGCTCTGATTAGTTGTTTGGTTTATTTCCAGCCGCTGATTTCCACCTTCGGACATCGCGTCAGAGCTTAAGGTATCATGCCCATCATCTCGATGCATGGCGATCTACAACTGTGCGATTCCTAAGACATTTTTTACCTCGTATAACACCTTTGTGGCTATAGGCACCTAGTTGTGCCTCTGCTTACCTCTTCGGGGATATGGACGTCAAGATACTAATGACTTATTTAATTTCAGAAAGCATATAAGAAAGAAATTCTACTGCGACCAGTGTGACGCTGTCTTTAGTAGTCCATACACTTTGACACAACATAAAAAGAAACACAACAATCGAGGGGAGACACACTTTTGTGCGACGTGTGGGATCGGGTACGACTCAAGGAAGAGTCTGTTGGCCCATCGACGGAACGCATTAAACCATCAAACTACTTTGTAAGTGTGTTATTAACCCCCCACGCAAAGAGGGATGTTATAAGTTTGATGTGACTGTGCGTGTGTCTATCAGTGGCATTATAACTCCTAAACGAATGGACTGATTGATTCGAATTTTTCTGTTTTAAAAATTTATTTGTCCATCTCGACTTTAATTTATTTTACACTGAATTATTTGTGCTCCTTTGCAGAATATACTATCTGCCTTCCTGCCAGGCAGCTCATAAAAGGCGAGCATAGGCTTACTGTCATCCTTCCGTGATCCACCTAGAAGGATCACACCGTGATCCTTCTAGGTTGTAGACCGCCTTACCTATTCCTGCCACCATAACGTCCAATGCTTACCGTTGACGTGTTCCGGTTCGGAGGATAAGGTAGCCGGTAAATTTACTTTTGCTTGAGGCCTAACAGCCCGGCCTCAGGTTGGCATCGCGTGATTTTCTTTCATCAGGAAATCCGTCTGCTTGTTTGCTTTCCACTATCATAAAAAAAACTAAGAGTATTTTAAGATTTAGATATTTTTTAGGTTAGAGTGTTCAATTTGTAATCGAGCGTGTCCCGGCAGACGTGCCTTAGAGCTTCACTTGTCTAGAGTCCACAGTACACAAGCGGACCATGCGTGTACCATGTGCTCAGCTAGGTACACCACACGAGGAGGTCTGACCAGACATATGGCTGGACATACCAAGGTTAGGAAGAAAATGGCGGTCTGTCATCTGTGTGGAAATAGTTTTCAAGTAAGTACGTTTGCCCTGTTACCAGCAAGGTTTATGTGTTTTGCGCGTATCTTTGTATGTATGTGCATACATACATATATATGTATCATCATGCCTAGTCCTTTACGGTGTAGGGCAGAGAGCATCGAATGTCAAATGTATGTAGGTATGCAAGATTCTTCACTATCTTATGCGTCCTCCCGCATCCCGAATTTTCGATACCGTTAAATAACATTATGCAAAGGTTAAATAATTCGATGCAAATTAAAAAGACTTAACCAATGGCAAATGCTTACTGTTAAGCCAAGAAAAACTAGTAATGCCTTTTCCCAAATCCAAAAGCAACATTTATTCGCCAAATATTTTTTCCCCATAAAGCTGAGTAGATATTATATACTATTACTACGAGATATTACACTCTTAACAAAGAACTGTTGTAATTTCCAAATATTGCTGACTGGTAATTTTTTCTTTAGGATAAATACTCGAGTTTAGCGACATCTCCTTCTGTAAGTCTTGTGGTGTCAACTAACAAAGTCAAAACGAAAGAGAGATCGGTAAATTAGAAAGAGACAGTATTGCTGTCATACTGACTTGAGGTCTTTGAGTACTCTTTGTCATAAGAGTATTAGGAATATTATTTCGGTAGCATTATGAGAAATATTTACCACTAATTTAATCTATTTACAAAATTCGTTGATAATTCAAAAATAGCATCAGATAACTCCATCACTTACAGCAGCTATAAACGAATGTTCGCCTCTTCCATAGTCTCGTATTTTTTCTACTACGCAACCAGATTAATTTAAAACTAAAAGTTGGCAAGACATGATGGTGATGATGATAACTTGACCGCTTTTGATGTCTCGAAGCGGCGCTTAAACCATGCCGTCAGAAAATCTCATCATATTAAAAACTATTTTAAAGAAGCATTAGACACACCAAAAGCATGACATTTGCTATGTATTTCGATATATGAGACATCTTCTGTCTGCCTTATGCGATGATTTCCTCTTACCATACTGAAAATTCATTTAGCTATATGACTAAATGATATTTTGACCGCCTCGTTGGTCGAGTGGCTAGCATACAAGCCTGACTACGCTGACCAACCACGAGGTACGGGTCGATACCCGACGGGGGCATGTATTTGCTCGATGAGCACTTAGATGTCTGAATTTCCAGGTCTGGGTGTTTATTTTTTTTAATATATTGGAAGTCAAACAAGCAGACGGATTTCCTTATGTTAAGAAATTAACGCCGCCTAGAGACACCAAAGGTGGTAATGGTGCGTTGCCAACCTGAGGTCGGGATGTTAGGCCTCGAGCAAAAGTAAGTTTACCTTACCCTCCGAACCGGAACACGTCATGACGTTATGGCGGCAGGAACAATATCAATTATTTAATTTATTGTTGTTTACTTTTAAGTATTTTTATTTATTAGAATCGTTAACTAACACCCATAATACAACCACATAATTTTCTTACTTTGAGGTTAGATTCAATTTGTGTAACTTGTCCAGAAAACATTTATTATTATTTTTAGAGTAACCACAAACTGAAGAGGCATCTTAAAGAAGTCTGTGAAAAGGTGAAACTGGAAGAGGAGTTGTCAGCCTTATACGAGTAATAAATGGATATAATAATAAGTCGTTTTATTTTGTTATCTGTTAATAAATCAGATGGCGCTGATTCGAATGAAAATAAATAACTGGCCCTCGGCTCACCACGCGCACCACCCTGCTTCACTTGCTCACTCGTTACTTGATCTGACACCTGAGTGATAATTTCAAATCTGAATTTTAAACAGGACTACTTTAAAATAAAAAACACACACACAGAGTTCACATTCCTGTGGAGCAATATAAACAAACATACGCAATATTTTCGAAGCATATAGTTTCTAGTCGACAAATATCCCTGTGAAGATGTGTCTTCAAAATGAATTTTAAATCAAATTAAAAATTTTAAAAAATATTTTATTTCTGTAATAAATTAAAACATTGTAAGGCAGAAAATGATATTAAACTGTAGCCGTCCATAGCACTAACGATTATTTTGTTCAAAATTTGACTGCAATCTGTCAGAATACATTTCTTTTTAAAAGTACCCTCACTAACTTCATTTTTTGTTAAATTCCACTTTTTCCTCCATATTTCTGTAATATCACTCCGTTTTAAACTCTTTTCTTGTGAAGGTTGGGTACTTGTTTGACTTTGCTTTAAATTATTCGTATATCTCTTTAATAATATTTCTAATATGTGAAATATGTAACATACATTTTCACATTTTCCTAAAAAGTCAATTTCTAACACTATTTCGTCTTTTAACTTTGTATGAAATTCTTCTAAAATTAACGTTATACTTTCCACTGTGTATTTTAGTACGTTTATTGAGCGAGTCAGAAAAAGAAGTCGTTCCATATATTCATATTTTTGAGTCTGTAAAAATACATTGTACATAAAATTTGTTTAAAATCGGTACGTGTTTTTTAATAACTGAAATAGTGGTTAAAATTAAGTACATAGTAAACATTTCCTAATTAATTTAAGCCACAAGAGCGTTTTCTATATGGCAATATATATAGTCGTGGTCAATTAATTAGGGACATGCAAGATAGTGAAGAACAATAACCGGTTATGTACATACAAATATAAAACCCTATTGATTTCTTAGTAACTATTATTAGCATAATTTGGTCCGATTATTGTGCTTTAAATGGCTGTAAATAAAATAATAAATAAATAGAAAAAAGTATTTAATATCAAAGGTTGAACATGTATTCAATTTTAAGGCATAATTCTGTAGCTGGACATTTAATTAAGGACAGTAAACTATAATGAAAAATAGAGTTAAACAAAACTAATAATCTGCAGTATTATCTTTAATAGCTCCATTTTATTACGTGTAAAATCAGTACCCAGTAGCAAAACCTTTGTTAATTACTAATTACCGCTTGACACCGATGTGGCATAGACATTATCAGTTTCTGGCATGCTTCGACAGGAATGTTTGCCCATGCCTCACAAAAAGTTTCATTAAGTTCATCTAAAGTTGTGGTACGATAAGTGGCTACTTTTTTTTTTTATTTCGTGCCAAAGGTGCTCGATTGGGTTACGGTCCGGGCTATTTGCTGGCCAATCTAGCACCGATACTGACTGACTGGTAAGAAACGACTTGACTGAACGGGCGGTATGTTTCGGGTCGTTATCATGCGTCCATATAATAGGGAGATGCTCCTCAGCATAGGGAAGAATCGTTTCCTCCAATATTTTCTTGTATTGATGTTGGTCTAAGTTACCCTGAACTTTCCTCACAGGTCCCACTCCACGTCCAGAAAATGAACCCCACATTTTAATGTTTCCACCGCCATGTTTCACCTGCTTTTTTGTGAATCTTGGATTCATTTCCGCTTTTACTGGACGCCGTACGTATTGCCTTCCATCCGAAGAGATCAAATTAAACTTGGTCTCGTCAGAGAATAATACATGTTGCCATTAGGCGTAGGTACAATGTCCATATTTACGTCCAAACGCCGAATGAGCATTTCTATGTTCTTTCTTCAACAACGGTACTTTGCGAGCCACTCTTCCGAAAAACCCTGCTTCTACCAGACGTCATCGAACGGTCCTCCTTGAGACACCAGCTCTTTCGTCTGTCCAAACACTTCGTGTTTAATTAAAATAGAGCCTAGAAACGGATCTTTCTTAGCTAACCTGGTTATCATTCTATCTTCTTGCGGAGTTGTTTTTCTCGTTTTGTTCTGGGCACATTTAAATCTGTGTTATTGCGTCTGACATGTTGCTCTGCATTGTATACCATAGTTTTTGAACAATTTAAATGTTCTGCTATCCTTCGGTATGGCCAACCATGCTCGACAACAAACTTCATGATAATTTTTCGTAGTGTTGGATCGCAACTTTTATTTTTACCTATTTTTCTTCAAAATATTTTTCAAAACTTAAAATAAATATCGGGATTGCCGCAAAAACTACCACGAAACAATAAGAGAAGAAGTAAAAAAGTATTGAGATTCAAATTTTGATAATATCTCAGTGTCCCTAATTAAATGGCCAGCCAGCATTATTTGAACAAATAGCATTACGATAATCTATCAGCTATACTGTAAAGAAGTTTACTGTTTAAGAAGTTGTTATTGTTTTTATAATCGGGCACATAAATGACTAATTATACTTAAATGTAAGAGATATGGAATATAGTTTAGACTCGTTGGAAAATAAAAAATAAATTCACAAATAGGTTTAACCAAAGAGTGTCCCTAATTAGTTTTTAGATTCGCCTCTGTGATCTAGCGGTTTAGGTGTTGGACTTGACTTCATGAGGTCCCGGGTTCGAATCCCGGGTCGGGCAACAAAATGAAAATTTGGTCTTTCAAATTTTCTAAATAAAAAAAATGTTGCTCGGGATTGGATATATGCCCGGTTGGCGATAGGCTTGCCACCTATCACATTGTGGAACTTAGTGTCTTCGGCTAATCATGGGTGCCCTGGTTGTGCCTCTGCCTACCTCTTCGAGGATATGGGCGTGAAGATACTTTACTTCACTTTTTTATAAATATTAAATAAATATTCAAGAAACGTAAGGAGCGTCAACAGCCATATTTTTCAAGGTATTTCGAAATATGTAATGTAATAGTAATTTTCTTGTATTCGGTATATTTTTAAGTTTAGAAAAAGTAGAGTAGCTACAGAAGGCCCTACAGTTTTAAAGAAAATTAGACTATTTAGAGAACAGAGGCTACCAGTAGATAGCTTGGTGTGTGACCTTTTATCAATGAAATTTTGTAAAATTTGAATGAATGTCCCCCTGTTTACCTCTTCGTGGATTGGGGTGTTAAAATGCTTTAAAGTAATAATTGTCATTTCATTGCAAAGCAATGAAGGACCACATTTTAATTAATAGCTTGCTATGCTGATCTTTACCTCTACTATTGGAAAGAGAAGAAGGGGTCGAAGATGTTATTACACTAAGTCAGAAGGTATTCACTCCTTCTTTAAAGCGGCCTAATTTAAAACGCTCTGGAAATATTTTAGGCAGAGACATGATAACTCAATTTCTTAGCCGTTTGAATAATAATAGAGGAAGTAATTGTTTTAGTTCGTCTGCAAGAAATATAAATAAAATACGTGTACAAATGCTATAAATATCAACTTCGGCTTAGAAATGGAGCCGGGGAAATAGAGAAGTTTAAATTTTATAAACGAAATACTTGACCCCCTTACAGTACCCTGAAAGTATTGTACGGGGGTCAGGTATTTCATTTACTGTCCAAATGCGACATTACCACATCTTCAGGTTCGTATCCTTCGTAAATATCTCTCAAAAACAATTGCACTGTGTTCAGATTTTTTTCTAGAAAAGTCGGACAGCTCTCCTCTTCGTGTAATTTATCTATGAAGAGGCCGAATATCTGTAGGCAAATTATATAAAAAATGCGTTTGTCTGGAAAGCCGGTTTACTGACGATAGTTGAACGTGACAACGTCATAAGAACGGAGGCCGATTGTGCCTCTTTGTCGCTCGTTCCGCGCTCTCGCTTGCACTTCAAGCCTTAAATGGCTCAGAGCGAGGTAACGCCGCATGAGTCATGTTTTTTAGTGCGTGCAGCCGGCTCCATCAAATTATAAGACCTTGTCACGTCAAAAAATATCCGCTTTAATGCAAATGTATTTCATTTTTTTATTTCATTCAACCATGATGCTCATTCAATCAAAAAAGTATCGGCAATGGATTATTCATGGTTCTAAATTCAATTCGTTTTTAGTTGTTTTGGTACTGCTGTTTCTATTTTGGCGAGGAGTTTGAGTTGCATCTGTTATTTATATTAAGTGCACTGCTGTTTTTAGTTATATTTAGTGTATATTGCGAATTTCATAATTGACAAAAACGTCGAACAAAGCTTTCAAAAGCGGTCGAGATATGATAGAAGATTTACCTCGCTCTGTAGGGTAACTCTTGAATCTCGATTAATGCAATATTGGAAATTGGAATCGAATCTGTCATTTTAGGTACTCTTGAACACTATTTTCGCTAGAAATTATTAAAGTCTAATTAATAAAAAAAACAATAAATGATTTTATCGGATTCATTGAATTTTGTTGTAACTAAATGTTAATAATTCACTATTCCTGTGTTCAAGAGTAACTAAAATGACATATCCGATTCCAATTTACATGAAATCGATATTCAAGAGTAACCCTACTGGTAGGCCATCAATGTCGGCAACTGAAGTTAACATCGCAAAAGTGAAGGAAACAGTGACTGAAAATCCTCATTCAACTTGGAGAGAGATAGCCGCCGCACGTTCTGTAGCTCACGAGCCAAACCGTATCATTTTAACTACCTATTTTGGTTATAAAATTATTATATATTTGGTAAAACATGTTTTGATGATTGGATTATTCGTTGTTGTACGTCTCCTCCACAGGGCCGTTTTAGATTAGGCTGGGGCCCTTGAGTACACGAAAATTTGGTGCCCTTTTGGAATATAAAGAAATCCAACTTTACATTTTTTTCACTATGATTTTTTGAGTAATCAATTACATTATTTTATTACAATATGTAATGACATAAAATAGATCGCGGCTTACCAATATTATTAATGAATAATATTGGTAAGCCGCGGTTTTTTATGATTACTATAATAATTTCTTTCAGGATTTCTGTTGAGCAAAATCTTAATTAATGTCACTTTCTATGCTTATAATTATTGACAAATTATTTAGTCGTTCTTAAGCTGCGAAATAGAATGCTCCCGAGTTAGGGCAACGAGAAAAACGTAATGCACCCAACCAAAATATTTTAAGGTTAAATGTGAGTGAAATTGTCCATCCCTCGGGGCCCTCTGAGCATAGGGGCCCTGGGCACTGGCCCCGTGTGTCCTTATGGTAAAGACGGTATTGCTTCTCTATCTCATCTCCAGTGACCAATAAGACTACACTAGGATCATCACTAAAGAGATACGCAATCAGTCCCCTGATGTCATTTCCAAATATTGCTAAATCTCTAGTGTACCGGTCTCTTTTTTGTTTTGAATTTGTTAATTGACATCACAAGACTCTCTGACAGAGAGGGGAGTTAGCAATATTTGGAAATGACATCAGACCTTCGTTATGAGTGTAAACTTTTATAGTAATATATAATCCTGATTTTAAGACTTCGAAAAAAGGAGGTTGTAATGTCGAACTCTTAAGTTTTATATAGGTTAGTCGACATAATTTCAAAGACGATTTTATACTTTTTGAACGATTTTTTACATTTGAATGCGCATACTTTCGAGGTGATGGCACTGCCAGTAAGTCTGGATCTGATGATAGGATCCCAAGACAATCGAAGGGAATGCTTTATTTTGTGTGTTTAGACGATAAAATTATTCAAGTCTACTTAGTAGACTTATTAGTACTACTACTAAGTCTTTAAAAGTCCGACATATTGGATTTGAATTTACATCAGAAGTATCGGTTGGGAATAATTACTATAAAATGCAGTTCCAAATTTTATATATTCTAATTCGTTTTAAAACAATTGATAGTAGGCGTTACTTTTTGGAAATCAAAATTATTGGAACGAAATTCCTTATTGCGCGTTGTGAATGGGGGTTAGACGGAAAAAATTCTTACGAAAATGTTGTCACGACACTTTTTGCTCTGTAGTCTAGCGGTTCAGTAGTTGGACTTGACTGCATGAGGTCCCGGGTTCGAATCCCGGATCGGACATTTTTTTTATTTTTCATTTTCATTTTTTTTTATTTTATTATTTTTTTATTTTCTTTTTTTATTTCATGTTTCTCTGTCTTTCTCTCTCTATAAGAGATAGAGATTACTAGAGATTGAGAGAGAGGGGGGAGAGAGAACTTCGTTCCATCCGGGTGTCCCTTGACACCTCTCAAGTTTTTTTTATATATTTTACCGGCTGGTCCGGTGAAGTTTGTTGCACCCGGTCAGTTTCTATGGGAAAAATTGAAATATTGTGTTTCCTAGTTTCCTCACAATGGAACAGGATAAAAAGTATTCTATTTCCGTTTCCTGGTTCAATGTTATAAACTTTTAGCCAAATCGGTTCAGCCCGATCTTGAGTTATAAAATAAAGTGTAACTAATACGAGTTATACAGATTATATCTGTACTTATACAGATTATATCTGTACTTATACAGATTATATCTGTACTTATACAGATTATATCTGTACTTATACAGATTATATCTGTACTTATACAGATGATATCTGTACTTATACAGATTATATCTGTACTTATACAGATTATATCTGTACTTATACAGGTTAATGAAAAAATAAACGCAAATTATAACTTACCTTAGACACGTCACGAGTTATTTCTATAGTCCTAGACACTAATGGACAGTGGGCCAGGAAGTCTAACAAGCAATGACCTGCCTCATTAATCCAGTTTTCTGAGTACTGAGAAGCTGTAAATTAATGTTGTTTAAAAAGAGAACTTTTTTCTTATTTACTACTTTTTTCTTTTTTGGTATACCATCAGCGAATCCTTTGGTGCTGTCGGTGAAATCGATAAAAAATCTATCGTTAAAAAATTTGATACAGATCTGAGATCCGCTTAAGCATCTGAATAATGCGAATCTAAAGTATTAATAACTCTATTGGTGTTTTTTTTGTACTTACTCTTAACGGCGGACGGTAAAGAAATAAGATGGCCTACATATTACTTACCACATAAAGATTTCCTACTTTGAGAACTACTCATACTTAGATCACCAATTGTTTCTTTTTTATATAAATATTTCTTGGCTTTGTTAAATTCTTCTAAAACCTTAAAAGATATTGCTTCTTCCGCATCTATCGATTCTTCAGACATATGATCTATTTCAGTATAACTGCCATTATTATTATTAATATAACTATTTAAATCTTGAGTTTGAGTTAAAATATCTGTTACTTTATTTTGTTTAAAAATGTCATTAGCATTTTGTTCTTTAGGATTAGATTTATTATTAATAGTTTGATTGTTGTCAACAAAATCTGTTACTGTCTCCTTAAAATCACTTACATTGAAGTTATTCAAAGTAATATTAGTTTTAGATAAATCAGAAGTATCATTTTTATTGTTGAAGCCCGTAATTTCTTCAGTAAGTTTGAATTTTATATTTCCATCATTATTCTTATTTTTGATATTTATAACGGTATCTGCAGTTTGATCACTAAAAATATCAAGTTCAAAGTTTCGAACGCCATTTGGTATTCGTCTTTGACGTAGATTGCTTTCACGTGTCTCGGTGTTTGAATTGGACTCAGTATCGTTTGGTGAAAATTCTAAATATTTTGTACGTAAACCATTTTTGGTTGAATTATTAGTATTGTTTATAAAACCAAAACTCAAAGTTTCATTCTCTTTAATACTTTTTGATTGGACATCAGAATTCGTAACATTATTCAAGAAAGTAAAATTTAAAGAACCATCATTCTTATTTGAAAACTTTGTACTATTCAAATCGTATGGGTTACTAGTCCACGTATTTTGAGTTTCTGATGTTACTGATTCCATTTCGCCTGAAACATTTTTGGACTTCGGTTGTAAGTTTTTATCAATTTCGAGGGATATATTGGAAGCTGTTTCTTGATCTTTTACCACTACTTTAATTTCACCATTATGTGATTCTTCATCTGTGACAGAGTGTGTCCATTTATAACTATTAAGACTATGAGTTAGGTTTTGGTGATTGCTGGGTAATTCATTAGGAAGAATTTCAATGCCTATTTCACTATTTTGTATGATTTTTATTTTGTCTTGGGCAGTTAGTCTGTTTTTGTGTATTTCACTCGAAGTACTTGTTTTATCAAAATCTTTTGTTTCTTTAAGATTATGTGGCAATTCAGTGTTCAAACTTATAGCTGTATTATTTTGCGTAATTTGATCATTACTTAAGGATTGATTTGTCAACGTTTTAAACGGAGTTTCAAATGTTTCTCTTCTTACATTCTTATTTTGTTCATGGACTGTTTTTTTAATAAATGGGTTTATTTTTCTTTGATAATGTACAGATGTATTTTCTTTATGTTTATCTATTTCTTTATCTTGATATACTTTGTCACTAATATCTCTTAAATAATCTTGCGGGAGATTCGTATTTACATATCGGTTTTGGTTTGAATACGTAACTTCATTGATACGATGATGATAACTCTGTTTGCTCGGAACCTTCCCTCTTTTAATGTTATCATAACTGTTCATATTTGGTATTATGTTTTCTAAATATGTTTCTTCATTTGTATTAACTTGTTTAACGATGCTATTTACATTTGATATTATTTTAGATTTTTCATTATTTAAAGCAGCATTCGTTTTATGCTTTTTGACAGAGGGTTCATTCAAATCACTAGGTTGTTTATTATCCGAAGAATCTATACTATTCTCATTTGGTCTTTCCGTTAATTTATTCTTGGATTTTGGTACGTTACTTAGTGACCTGTGTAGTAAATTCTTCCCAATGACAAGATTATCTTGACTTTGACTGATATGAGTAAAATTTTCTGTAAAACCATGTATTGTATATATTTCTGTTTTTTGTGAGTCGTACATGTTTGTAGTCGGTATCTTTAACTTTGCACTCTCCATATTAAACTGATTTCCCAAATTAGTTTTGCTATTTTCTTGAGAAAAGCTCGTACAAAATGTACCTTCATTTGGAGTTTTTAGACTAGGTGTTATACTTAACGGTAAGCTTTCGTAAAATGTGGATTGAGTCAGATTATTAGGTGTAGAGGTTTTTACAACAGGCTGAAATAGCAAACTACTTTGTAACTTTCGCTTTTCTACTGTGAAAAAACACAAATACTTATATATATTTTTATAGGTATATTTTTAAGTATTTGTTGCTTGTACGTTGAATTAATTAATTTAAATAAAAATAAACTTGCTACTTTTATGAATCTTCACGCCTAAACTCTTTTGCGGGGTGTCACGATAGACGTGAATAGCCACATTGGCGACTCATCATACAAACACGACGGTTTCGGAGACTTGACACCATCCATCGATAATCTGACATCTGAGCTAAGCTACGAGTATTTGGTCATGGAATGTCAATCAAGTCATTAATGACTTCCCGTAAGATTTTTTTGAGTTGAGAGGTCAGCAAACAATCGACAACCGTAGCCTATAGACACCATAAATGTTATAGGTGCGTCACTATTCTATGGCCGGCATGTTAGACCTATTGTGAGAGCGCGCCGAGAAACAGACGGCGCGCGTGAGCAGAAGCTTCAAGTCATACTTGTAGAAACATAAGCAAAGTAGCTCACTCTAAGCAAAATGTATATTTCAATTTCAAGATGTTGCAATTGAACATAGAAACAACATTAGAGATACTTTCAAAGTATACGATTTCACACATTTTTATACCTA
The DNA here is from genome assembly GCA_002245475.1 of Calephelis virginiensis. Lineage (NCBI taxonomy): Eukaryota > Metazoa > Arthropoda > Insecta > Lepidoptera > Riodinidae > Calephelis > Calephelis virginiensis. Next base: position 24,450 of record NJDC01005183.1, read on the forward strand.
AAGATGCTGTAGTACATAAAGAGATATTTGTATTTTGTAAATGTTTTGAATAAAATATATTATAGGTACAAGTGTATCGGACCTTCCAGACCAGAACATAACAGAGACATTAGAAGGTAGGAATAGGCAAGGCGGTAGATCCTTACGCGATCAAGTAGGTACACAACATTCTGTCACCAATGTTGGTAATGTTTAATCTGTGTTTGCCTCTTGTGGGTTTTTTCTACAACACGGGGAAAATACGATTGGATTAAATGGTAAACTTGGGCATAAATACTGACCATAGGATGTGTTGTTTTATAGTTGCTAAATGGACTAAAAGGATTCTGAACTCCTAACCTTCTTGAGTTTGCCCGAAGACCTTTGCAACGAATGAAAATACAAATATGGAACCTTCTCCTTTGAGAATTAGTTATAAATTATTAATGAATGACTGATTTACCTTTTTCTTTTTAACATTATCTTCAATATGTTTAAATGAACTAATTATATTAACAGGATCATCTACGCTTATAATGTTTTGATCTATATCTTTTAAAATCGTTTCACTATCATTACTTTTATTTATCATCAGATTTTCAATATTTGTATCATCTTCAACAAAATCACTTTCATGTATAGAGATATCATCGAAAAAACTGTCTGCACTTTTTTGTGATGCTATAGCGTTTTTCTTTAAGACTTCTATGTATTCTAAGAGGGTTAAAGTGTTAGGTCTCGATTTTATTACTGCTATTGCGACAGCAAGGCTGTATTTCTGTACCATGTATTTAGCTAAAACAAATTGTATTCTAAATTGTGTAAGAAGCTCAAAGGCACACAAAAGAATTTAACTGAAAACGAAAAACTACGATTTCAATTTCAATGTTATGTCAAGGACACGAAAAATGAGTACTTTTCCTTGATTTTCCAGAAATAGCACCATGAGATCTCGACTTGGTTGCAATGGGACTACGTTTCGGTACGCTCGTTCAAATGAAAAAAAAATAATCTATAAATCGTGTTAAAATGTCGGCAAAATCATGTAACACATTAAAAAGATATCGTATTAATAGATCCTGATTTTTAAAGATGGTTTAAAAAACTATAAATGTTAACGTAAAATTTTATCATAGAAACGCTGACGCTAAACTAACCTTACACAACATACATACATATTTTGACGCCTAGTCCCTTACGTATAGGCAGATAGTATCGAGTGCTAGACCTCACGATCCTGACAAACCTGTCTGGCTTCCTTCACATTCATTACCCATTTTATACATACACGCCGGTTTCGGAGACTCTTGACACCACCCTCGGATAATATCCGAGTGATCTGGTCGTGGAATGTCAACCTTGGTCTCCCCGGGTACCTACATCCATTCACATTCGCATTGTACCTATATCTGATTTGTCAATCTCTCATCTGTCATTCGTTCCACGTTACCTAACCAGCAAAGCATGTCCTTTCGCATTTTAACACCAACATTTTTTCAATCCCATTCTTTCTCGGACCTCACTGTTACGAATGCGGTCAGCGTTCGTTCAACAACAGATTTTCTGCAGTGCTCTCATTTCGACCGCATTTATCCTACTTTCAAAACCTCGCTTTGAAATTGCTTACCCAGCGCTTCATTTACACTATTCCCTGCACTCACTCTCCTTTCTTCATCTGCATTAACTTCCATCCCTGATAGAAGCACAGCCAAGATATACAATTTCTATCACTTTCTCTAAAACTGTATCATCAACTAAAACTCTTACATCCGTTCTGGCTACGTCTCTTACCTTACACAATTTTCGTTAAAATAGCTAAAGAAGAATATTTAATATCTACGTCATGTTACATACGGTCAATATAATTAAACTATCTAAGATAAGAGATAGGGCTACTTTACATTAGAAACCAGGCAACCACTGATAATTTTCAATAAATAACAAAAAATCTTAGCAACAAAACTCTATAAGGCCTATCTCTATCTGTAGTTATGTTATTAATAGTGAACGTTAGCAAATAGGTATATTTATTTTGTTACATGTAATAAGCTTACCGAAATCATTCTCGCTCATTTTGGTAAAATAATAAATAAGCTTTTGTTATTTCATTAAAATAATAATACATATAATAGATTACATAGCGAGCAAGTTAGGTACACTAAAAGGGCGCTAATTTTAAAAATTGTGTTTTTTTTAAGTTATTTTGTCACTCTCTGGGATCGGCTAAGCCCTTTTGGCCATACTACCACGTCTTCCGTATGAATAAATTCTTTTTATTGTTATTTTTTTCAATTCATTTCTTAAGTTTCTTATTATCTCGTTCCCTCTTTTTTAATAGACATATTCTTTTTCTAAATTCAGAGGTTTTTTATTAAAGTCCTTGAATACGTCTTAAAGTTTAATATTATGTTTCTTCGTTAATTTGTTATGTTATATCCTTGAATTTTCCGATTATTTTAATACCTAATATATATTTTAATTATAAAATTAAAATGCTGAATGCTAAAATCATCTCCTTCCAAGGTGGCGCCAAAACTTCCCTGACTATGTATCAATAATTTTATTTAAGTATATTATTAGTATACTAATTTTATTGTTTTCCCTCTATCTCTTATACCAGTTTAATGTTAATATGTAAACTCATATTTTAATACTCGTATTTCCTTTTCTTTGTCGGTTTCGTCTTTAATCTTCTTTTTTGTCTAGTTCTCTGCCTCTTCTGTCGTGATAAAACACTGAAATCTCCAATATTTCCTTACTGTCTTACACTAGTAGCAATAAGACAGGCAGAAAGTAAAAACGTTTTTAAGAAAATGGTAAAGGAATTTTACCTTAAGTCATTACAGTCGTAGCGTGCATCGGGGAATGTTTTCACTGTCAGGTTCTAGATTATGGCAAATATTTACCGTAATGTATATCTTTTGATATTTAATTATTTACTTAGCTTTGTTTTGTAACTAGATTGGATACTTAGTTGTTACTTATTTTATGTATTAATTTATTGTATTTTCTTTCTTTTTTTAATGTTGTACTTTTTCCTTATTTGTATATTTCTTTTTCTGAATGCTGGTTGTTTGGTAGAAATCGCTTATTAGCGATAAAACCGCCATTTGTATAAATAATCTACTTGCTTTTGTAATAGTTGTAGTACTTTTAATATGCTTTTGTTGTACAATAAAGAGTTATTATTATTATTATTACTAGTATACTTTATTTAACTAATATTTACACAATATTACACATCACAATTAATTTATTTACCTCTTATACATTTTCCCTTTTTTTTCTTTAATTAGATTAATCTTAGAGGCAAAGAGTAAATAAATACTACGTAATAAGAGGCGGGACTTCCATAGATACATAGCAAACCCGAATTTGTATAAAGTTTAAGTACTTGAAAAAGTATAACCCGTATAATTTAAAAGTAAGTCTAAAGGCATTCAGATATAAGGCAACTAGTGTCATATGATTTGGGCGAATAAATAACATACCAAACTTATTTTATTATTTTTTTATTTGAAAGTTGCGCCAAACTGCTTAGAGATTGGATAGAACCCTCGAAAAGCGCGCCATCCTCCTTATGGTAGCACAAGGTAGTGGCCAAAGTATATAATGTACCTAATGGCCTTACTACCGAGCTCAGAACAACAGTGCTCCTGCCAAGTTTCGATAGTGTAGTTTTATTTTATTGTTTTACTCAGTGTTGAGTGAAATGTATTTGTCAAATATAATATATATAGTCCGACCAAGTAATCTGTTCATAAAACAGCAGACGCTACTCGCTAGTGACATTTTCGGTAGGTATGCCTAACTCTCAGAATGACTAATTCGCGTTACGACTAAACTATGTTTTCGTTTAGCCTTTGGCCTACTTCGCTTAAGACTTATATATAATCACGTTTTCGTGCTGATTTTTATTATTTTTTTTATAGATATTTTATTGACAGATATGAGTTGAGTGATTATCATTTTTATAATATCTTAAAAAGCACCCCACGCTTTTTTAAATATTGTTTTTTTTATTATTCACATTATTATTAATTTATATTTATTGAAGTTTTTAACACTATTCTTAATTTAAATTTATTAAAATTATTTTATTTAGTTTCGTTTTCTATAAAAAGCGTGTTTTGATTTTTTTTAAACAATTATTTATTTTTTACTTTTTAGTTTGGTTTATTTATAAGAACGTGATTTTTTAGTTTTTTTTAAACTATTATTTGTTTTGTAGAATTAAAATTCTCCTTAGTATTCGAAAAAGGAAATTAAAAAAAAACTTTTTTTTGGAATAACTTCTAAATGGCTTCCCAACTAATTCCAAAAACTAATCAGCTCTTAAGTTTAAATAACCACGTCGATTGCCACCAATCCGGTCAAAATCGGTTGATTCTTTCGAGTTATCGAAAACGAAAAATTTCGAAAGTGTTTTTTCACATAATTTCAACATTTCTTTTCGGATCGTTTTTGACAGAATAAAATAATTATTTTATTAGTAATTCACCAAAGTCCAAAAATCACGTCGATCGTCACCAAGAACGTGAAAATCGGTTGATTTATTCATGAGTTATCGTTGTCGAAAAAATTCAGAAAAAGTATTTTTTTCAAATTTCCCTAAGATT
>NJDC01005183.1:30274-59680 GCA_002245475.1 Calephelis virginiensis
CTTTAATCTTCTTTTTTGTCTAGTTCTCTGCCTTTTCTGTCGTGATAAAACACTAAAATCTCCAATATTTCCTTACTGTCTTATACTAGTATACTTTATTTAACTAATATTTACACAATATTACACATCACAATTAATTTATTTACTTCTTATACATTTTCCCTTTTTTTTCTTTAATTAGATTAATCTTAGAGACAAAGAGTATATAAATACTACGTAATAAGAGGCGGGACTTCCATAGATACATAGCAAACCCGAATTCGTATAAAGTTTAAGTACTTGAAAAAGTATAACCCGTATAATTTAAAAGTAAGTCTAAAGGCATTCAGATATAAGGCAACTAGTGTCATATGATTTGGGCGAATAAATAACATACCAAACTTATTTTTTTATTTGAAAGTTGCGCCAAACTGCTTAGAGATTGGATGGAACCCTCGAAAAGCGCGCCACCCTCCTTATGGTAGCACAAGGTAGTGGCCAAAGTGTATAATGTACCTAATGGCCTTACTACCGAGCTCAGAACAACAGTGCTCCTGCCAAGTTTCGATAGTATAGTTTTATTTTATTGTTTTTATACTCAGTGTTGAGTGAAATGTATTTGTCAAATATAATATATACAGTCCGACCAAGTAATCTGTTCATAAAACAGCAATCGCTACTCGCTAGTGACATTTTCGGTAGGTATGCCTAACTCTCAGAATGACTAATTCGCGTTACGACTAAACTATGTTTTCGATTAGCCTTTGGCCTACTTCGCTTAAGACTTATGTCTCGAAACAACTAAATCTCAAATGGTTTACATTGCCTAAACAAATTATGTAAGTACCTACGTAAACTCTTTAGTGTATCAACCTACCTACAATATGAGCAGTAGATATAGTTTGGACTGATCAAAACAATAATAAGGGGCCCCATCCATAAATTACGTCACACGTTGATGGGGGGGGAGGGTATCATCTTAATGTGACATTATGTGACAAAGGGCAGGGGGGGATCGAAAGCCTTGTGACGTCACATTATAAAATACTAGAACACGAAATTTATATGTGAACAAAAAACTTGGAACAGATAATTCTAAATCTATATTTATTAATAATTTCGCACTCTCGCTATAAGATTATTTCTTCCGTAACAACATTTGATTCCTAGAGCCATGTTGTAATGCAACTGAGACACTAAAATTTACGAGCTTTAGTTAATTAATTAGTTGCTTATTGTTTCCTTACTAGTCGCTTATTCTATTTGTTGTCAGAAATATTTGACTTTATGTTGATTTTATTAAAGATTATTTAATAAAATAAGTAAAAAATGAAAATAACTGTTTTGTTTGATTATTTTTAGATACATACATAAGTTTGAAAAATGTGTGGACGTCACATTAGGGGGGACGGGGTTCTAAAAATGTGACAACCTGTGACAAGGAGGGGAGGGGTCGAAAAGTTCTAAAATTTGCGTGACGTAATTTATGGATGGCCGCTAATTTGTGTGTGGCAAATAAAAATTTGTTTCACTCTCGCTGCGGCGGGCAAATGCTAAATACAATATTAGTCTAAAAATCACAATGCGAAAATAGAGTATGAAGTGTGCGAAGAGGATACTTTTCTTTAACTGACATAAAATATACATCCTATTTTTTGTAAAACTTCAGATTTTTATACATGAACATTTTCAATAACATAATCTGTAGAAATAACTTCATAGTTTTTGACAAAATCTAAGACAACATGATTTTAAAATTAATGTTTTCATATGGCTTTATACACGATTTTATTTGGACTAAGTATTTTTTTAATAGCTTTAGTAATGGCGATTATAAAGAAAATGTTTTTTCATTGGAAAGAAGAGCATGCGATTGAAAGAATGACGACGGCTACTGTCGATAGACCGGGTTGGTAGTCTCTAATTATATTCCGTGGGTAGGCATGGGTTTGCTTTGTGGATCCTGTTCATCTCCCTTTGTTATGTTTTACAGAAGACACGAGCACAAAATATAGATACCTAGGTGATATTTTGTGATATTCTTGAGCTACCTTTTCCCCCCTCTTTGGCACTTTCTAGGACCTGTTAAGACCTTTCGGACATGCTGCCACGTCTTCCGTTGAACTTTAAAAAATCACTTTACTTAATTAGCGTTAAAATTTAAAAAAAACGACCTCGATCTCAATACCTACCAAATGTGTTTGTAATGTGCCCATAAAATGTTACCTAAACTTCCCTGAGATTCCATCATCAGATCGATTCAAGCGGGGTGACAATAGAATCACTTCGGAAGTTATAAAAGAATTTGCTTTTCCATATGTTCAAAAAAAGTCTGAAATGACGCAGAAACCGAGTTTATTAGAATAATGGAATATCAATGTAACTGCAGTAAAACTGCAAACACCGACTTCGATTTCAAAGAAAGTCATCTAGGCGCCTCTCTTGATTTCCTTAGGAACCAAATCCAGACGTGGAAACAATTGGACCATCTCGGACGTACGCTCTTTCAAATAAATAACGATTCAGAATTGACTGAAAAATTGATTAACATACCTACTTACATAAAAAATATAGGAGTTGAACTATGGCCTCCTCCTTTTTTTAGGAATCGGTTAAAAATATACTAATCGAACACAACGCGTTTTTCAGGGATGGTTTATAATATGAATAGCATATGCTGCGTAATAAAACTTGCAATCGGGTACACTCCTAGTAACTACTATTAACTAATAGTACCGTAGCTTACCGTGTGTCGACGGTAAGCTACGGTATTATAAATCTGTAACTGATATACTCATACCTGCTGCTGCATTTTTTTTAGTGTTCTGTAAAACATTTTAGATTCGACATGTCCGTATGTCACAGGCACTTTATTCCCACAGTAAGACTACACAAGCACTTCTTATACAAATGGATTATGTGAACCGCTTTACAATTTTTAAGTAATTTTTAATAAGGAACTCTGTGGCCCAGTATTGGCGTTGATTGCATGAAGTCTTGATTTCGCTTCCTATCTCGGCCAAATTGTTGATTTAAATTTTCTAATAAAAACAGCGTTGCTTGGGCTTCGATAAGAGCCCGGCGCATAGATTAGCCACTTACGGCCAATGTTAATAATGTATCTCAATCTAATGGATTTCAAGCAATCTAGATAGCTGCGTATCCGGCGGCCTATCCCATACCTAATCGCCATATTAATCCTGTCCACAGATATGCTATTGGCAAGCGATAACATAAAAATGGATCAAAATATCAATCTTTTACAGCAGGTATGAGGATTGATTATTAATATTGGCCGTTAGTCCACTTACCAAATTGTGGAACTAAGCAGTACCTTCAAGCAAATCGTGGGTGTCTTGCAGGTTAACTCTGGTACACTCAGGTACATTTTGAACACTATTTACCAATTATTAACACTTAGTATACCAACCGCAAACGCCAACCAACTTAGTAACGCCAACCGGGCACATTTCCAATCCCGACCAACATTTTTTTATTAGAAAATTGGAAAAATCCAATTTTCTTTATGTTGGCCGACCCGGGATTCGAACCCGGGACCTCATGCAGTCAAGTCCAACACTCCGACCCCTAGACCACAGAGGCGATTCCGATATGGGTAGTTCTACAAACTAAGGAATTATCTGCGTCTTAGGTAAAAAAAATAAAAAACAGTATGTTTTAAGCGGTTTTTGTAAAGTACACTATTATTTGTAACCGTTCCTTGTTGGTCACTAAAAATGATAAAAATTAACAAATATTTTCAAAACGAAATTACTATTCAAAGTTCAAATTCTCAGAATCCTGCAATGTCCCTCGAACAAAGTTTAGCACAATGTGCACTGTAATTTATTCATTTCTTCATCAGTGATAAATTAAATTAAAATTAACAAGTTTAGTATTTTTCCTTACTAGGCAAGATAGTAGTTATCTCGTTTTTTCAAAAATACATTCCGTAAATCGTGTTAACATTTTGTCCCCATGATTTAATATCAAGGTCCTGTTTAATGTAAAGCAAGAAAATATTTGCTAATCTAATTACCATACGACGTTGTCGTTTCGCTGAGTCGATAGCACCTATGAAAGACACCACACGTGTCACTTATCAAGTGTTTCCTACCGCGTCGTTCAGTTAGTCCTCTGCAAAATATAAGGAAAGTGCTGTCGTAATCAGAGAAGTTTTCAGGATCCTGGTAAGATATATTTTTTTGTGAACTGAATAAAATGTAACTAGTTTACCATTTTGATAAGTAATTTGTAAGCACAAAGGCTAAGTCTAGCTTTATTTTTGTGAAATGTTGAAATAGAGTTGTATTTTTCATTATTTAATAGAATTACACAGGAACCTGGTCTCAGCATCCTGTCCGATTGGCACTCTGGATACTGAGAGCTATCCTAGATTCTGAGAAATTCACACTAAAATATTGTTTCGGTGCATGTTTTTAACATATACATTTTCGTCTATAAATATTAAACTACATACTTATGGATAAATAATTTAAAAAGATACTCGTATTTGATTAACTCTTGTAACTAATTTATATGTTGCTGACTAGTACTACTCTAAATATCAAGTTTTGTTTATTTACAGAAAAAAAATGGCAATACAAAAAAAGAACAGACTGGCCAAAAGAAAAAAAGGAATAATGCTGAAAAACTTAGATATGAAATAATTTAAAACGACCCTCGAAGATTTGCAGCTTAGATAGAAAGAAATCAATAAATAGTAGTGACAATTTACACAAATTGAATATAACCCCAGGATACAAATTGAATATAACATAAGCAAATGTTATGTTTGTGTTATGGGTGTCAGTCAACGATTCTAATACATAGATGTACTTAAATTTAATAAACACCCAACCCGGATATGCAAACAGTGCCTGCCTCCGTCAGGAAACGAACCCGAGTCTTGCGGTTAGACCGCCCTCGACCAATGAGGCGATCAATATAAGATACACAAACTTTGATCTCCTATGATTTTTTTTATTTCCTGTGGCTCGATTTTCTTTAACTGACCATTAATCAAAAACTAATAAATATTTTAACTGTTCCGACTAGGATAAGCTACAGGGCATTGCACTTTTGTCATTAAAATTAATTTCCTATCCAGAATAGAAAAAAAATATCATTCCGAAACCATACTCATACCTTTTCTTCCTTTAATTTGTAGAACTACCCATATAACAAATGACTGCTTATTATTAACTAAACTAAATGTTAACAATTCATTAGTATTGTTATATTTCGTTAGTTAGTATTTAATATTTAAAATTATTGTGTTGACAAAATGACAAATCCGATTCTAATTTGCATAAAATTGAGATTCAAGATTATTCCTCTGTCTACCTTCAGCGATACGGGCGTTTATGATACTTGAGGTTTTAAACCATTGTGAGTTCCTTAAAAGTATGTAATATTTTTCAGATCTATAGGGTTACTCTTAAAACTCGATTCACGCAATATTGGAAATTGGAATTGAGTAAATCATTTTAGGTAGGTACTCCTTAACACAATACAGGCGAATTTGTAACAATAAGTTAATGATAAACAATAAACCATTTTATCGGATACGTTGAATTTATTTGTAACTAAATGTTAATAATCCGCTATTACTGTGCTCAAAAGTACCTACCTAAACTGACTTATACGATTCCAATTTGCATGATATCGAGAGTACCTAGCGCTACTGATCAATCTTTAATCTCCACTAACTAGTATTTTTTTCTTCCAGCGGTTAGCATTATGATAAACGTGGATAAGTGTTTGCTAAGGCGTCGCAACTACAAAGACAAAGTCAGCGTATATGACGTCATCAGCAAGAGCGATATCAGCCTGTCGAAGACTCTAATATCGGACAATAATTAAGTAAATATTTTGTTATAACTTTTTGTTAACAAAAAACATACAGATCAAAATAAATATTTTCATTTGTATCCTTGCGATCCTACTATTGACGAGATTTAACGTCGAAATATGTAAAGATAACAAACTGATGTTGGTCCTTTATCCACATACTTACTTCGAGACAAAAATGAAATTTCATATTTGATGTTTAACTTGAAATTTAAAAATTAATACATACATATCTATATTAATATTCACGTTAAATATATCTTTGCCTCTGTGGTCTAGCGGTCCGGGTGTTGGACTTGACTGCATGAGGTCCCGTTCGAATCCCGGGTCGGCCAACAAGAAATTTGGATTTTCCAATTATTTTATTTAAAAAAAATGTTGGTCGGGCTTGGAAATGTGCCCGGTTGGCGATAGGCTTGCTACCTATCACATTGTGGGACTTAGTGTCTTCGGCTAGTCGTGGGTGCCCTGGATGTGCCTCTGCCTACCTCTTCGGGGATTTAGGCGTGAAGATACTTTAAATATATCTTTACTTTTAATAGTAACTAAATGTTGCCACCAGCTAAAAAGTACCCCAGCAAGAAAGTAGCACCTAGAGTGATGCGAGTGGTGGGACACATAATTAGTTCTCGATCTGCTGTAAATGTGCGCCGAATAAAAAAATTGTGCATGTTGTCGTTTTGGAAATAAACGAAAAAAACACTTCTTGCTGGGGTAACGTTGCCCCAGCAAGAAAAATCTAAACTAATTATCGGAGAGTTAATAATTGCGCATGAGCAGAAAGCTTATATTTGTGCAAGTTTGTGCGCTAAAAATAAAAATTGTGCGTCTTCAGGTTTTCGAGATATTGCGTTTCCTGCTGCGGTAACGTTTTGCAGAATCGCGTATCACAAAGGCCTGTATGTGCGCCTGTAGAATAAAAACGCACAAATAGCTCTTAATTTGTGCGTATTTGTGACAAAATTTGATTTAATACAATATTTATAGTTTTCGAACACGGGACCTCATGCAGTCATCAGCATGCAGCATCCCGGGTCGAGCAACAAAACGAGAATTGAATTTTTCCAATTTTCTAATAAAAAAATGTTGCTCGGGATAGGATATGTGCCCGGTTGGCGATGGGCTTGCCACCTATCACATTGTGGGACTTAGTATCTTCGGCTAGTCGTGTTGTGCCTCTGCCTACATCTTCGGGGATATGGGCGTGAAAATACTTTTTTTATTGTTTTCAAGTAGTCGCGGTTTTTCCAAAAATCTAAAAAAATGAATAGCGCCTAAATAAGAAAATATATAAGGTCACCGAAAACTGTATTCGGTCCTTCTTAGCGTGTATATTTACTATAAAAAGGCGTTAGTAGTTTACGGTAGATAGGGATAAATTAATTTACATTCTAAAAATTGTGTGTATTAATAAATAATCATGTAATCTCAAAACAAACAAAAAACAGTGTGTAAATAGTAAATCGTGAATAAATAATTAAAAACATATTAAAATATTTGCACACCACAATTTGGTAGAATATGTAGGAACGCTTAAATAATTTTGTAACATCTTTGTAACACTCATATTCCGCAAATAAATATTTTTTCTTTCTTTTCTTTTCAAAAAAAATTCAAAAGCATACATACATGCTTTTTTGAATAATATAAATTAAAGTAAAAAAACGGCGTCCTAACTGTGACGTTACTGCACAAATGACTGGCTCAACTTAAGATTTTTAGGCGTAAACCAAAAATTAGTGCCTTCAGTCAAATAATATGTAAGATAAATATCCAGTGTGAAATATTTCGCATTAAGTAAATATAAACAAAAACCAAAACAGCAACTCAAATGCTGGTTATCCGACCAAATTCGAATGACTACAAAAAAGCGGCGTTTTCATATATACTAATGACCTTCTTAACTTAACTGATTAACCGATTGAAACTTAGTACGCCCGAGTACACTGAAAGTTGAAAATTGAAATAAAAATGAATTAAAAAAGGTATTATTAAAAAAGTAGCTTTTTTTATGATATTGGAAGGCAAACAAGCAGACGAATTTCCTGATAGTAAGAAATTCACGCCGCCTAGACACCAAAGGTGGTAGTTTTGCGTTGCCAACCTGAGGCCGGGATGTTAGACCTCGAGCAAAAGTAAGTTTACCGGCTACCTTAACCTCCAAACCGGAACAGGTCATGACGTTATGGCGGCAGGAATAAGTAAGGCGGCGGTACCAATCCGGGTGAGTCGCTGTGAAACTCTAGCACCTAGTCAGATGTCACGGTGTTAGTGACGGTAAGCCTATACTCGCCTTTTACGAGCTGCCTGGCAGGAAGGCAAATGGTCTATTCTGCAAAGGAGCCCGGACCAACACCTAATTAATATTTTCAATATTATTACTTACCTACATTCCAAATTTAATTAAAATACATTCAGCATATTCTGCATATTGTGTGTGGACGAACATAAGAACATTTGTACAAAAAGTACATATTTTATAAACATAAATTACATTGGTGGCTGTTTTTGTTAATTACGAGTGAAAAAGCCTATATCAGTAAAAACACATTTATAACAACAGTAAAAAGTACATTAAGTATGTAGAAATTGACTTAAGCCATAAATAAGACATATGAAGAGAAGTCCCACAATGTGATAGGTGGAAAGCCTATCGCCAACCGGGAACATAAATTATATCCAATCCCGAGCAACTTTTTTTTATTAGAAATTTAGAAAACCCACATTTTTTTAGTTGCCCGACCCGGGAATTGAGCCCTGGACCTCATGAAGTAAAGTCCAACGCCTGGACCGCTAAACCACAGAGGCGACTCATTTATGTCGACGTGATAGGGCTTTGTCTTGTAAAGGGTTAAAAGAAGCCGGTAAACTAATGGAAGTAACATGACACACCAAAGTCTACATGCCTACACACCGTTACCGTCTATGGAGTCTAAAATCAAAAACTTCAAGATGATTCAAGTGTATGTTAACAATGAAAATAATACTCTTATGTATCAGTATATTATAACAATTAAATCTCTTCTGACGATTCTTCTTCAAAGCACCTAGTACCGTATACTGTGTTTATTTTGATGATATCCAAGTTTGATAATAAGCGCTTGTTTTGACCTAAAGATTTCATTACCGAGCCATCGGGATCCTGGAAACAGAAATCATTTACAATAACATGAAACTCGCTGGTTCGGTCATGTGGAAAGAATGACATGAAATATTGACAAAGTAGATATACAATGCGAATGTGGATGGATGTAGGTAGCCGGGAGACCAAGGCTGACATTCCACGATCAGATCGCTCGGATATTATCCAAAGGTGGTGTCAAGAGTCTGAAACCGGTGTGTTTGTATGGAAAATGTAATGAAGTCAGACAGATTTGTCAGGACCGTGAAGTTTGCCACTCGATACTCTCTGTCTACCACGTGAGGGACTTGGCTTAAATATATGTATGTATGTAATATGAAACTACTTCCCGCTACTAAACTTGAATTTTAAAATTATTTATCTATCCCATGTTAAAAGTAAGTATCTTTCAAAACCATTGAGTTATAGAGATAGCAATTTAAGCACAGTGAATCTGCTTAAAACCGACTCCCTAATTATTTTATTACCACATCGCAATTTGATGGTTTTGCTTTTGAAAGAAAGTTCCCAGATGGTCTCGCATACATTTTATCAATATCCTACAAGTGGTTTTTGAGTGACGTATATTATATAATGCATAATTTTTCAAGTGTGTTGCGGACATAATTGACAAAAACACTCAAATACCACTAGTGGGATCACCTCGTAAACATAAACTCCCTTCCAAAAAAAGAACCATCAAAATCGGTTCGTTACTCGCAGAGTAATCGCGTAGCAAACAAATATACAAAAATAAAATGAAAAATATATAGTCAAATTGATGACGTCTCTTTTTTGGAGTCGATTAAAAGTAGCCTATGTGTCATATGAAGGCTGATCAACTACGCTAAAATTCATTAAAATCAGTAAAACATCTTTGATGAAATTAGTGTGTGTCGTTAATGAAATATTTGTTTACGGTACTACTCGCAAATAAAAACTTTTATTTTTTGTTTTAGTTAGATTGTCACAGCCTTTTTTCCGTTTTGTCGCGAAGTTTGAGTTGCATCAATTATTTATATTAAATACAGAGTTATTTTTAGTTATATTATATTTAGTGTGTAGTGTACTCAAGGTGGAGTGCTTTCTCCATTGATGTGGTCGATTGTGGTGGACAAACTACTACAAGAACTTAATACTACGCGTTTCGATATACAAGGCTATGCTGATGATCTGATGATCTCAGTGGTAGGGCAATGCCAAACAACCGTTTCAGAATTGCTAGAATCAGCCTTACGTATAGTCGAACGGTGGTGCAGACAAGTCGGACTTGCAGTCAATTCCGACAAAACTATCATCGTTCCATTTAGTAATAGGCGCTCATTAGACAAATTAAAAGAGCACTCTTTCTTTGGAAAGCTTATACCCTTCTCTAAAGAAGTAAAGTATCTAGGCTTAACCTTAGACCAGAGATTAACCTGGAATCCGCACATTGAACAGGTTGTAAGAAAGGCTAAAACAGCATGCAACCGATTATTAGGACCTAAATGGGGTCTTAAACCAAAATCTATGTTATGGGTTTACACTGCCAAAGTACGACTTATAATTTGCTATGGCTATGTTGCATGGAGTAGGAAAGCAGCCCAAGACATGTTATGTCAAAAAACTCTACCAAGCCTACAAAGGATTGTCTACACTCTACTGTATGGAAACTGGTGCATTTCGATCATCGTCCACACAAGCGCTAGAGGCGATTCTTAATTAGCACCCTTTGCATATTTATGTGCAAAAGCGAGCGATGTCTCCGCGCTGTGGAGCGAGGAAGACGCAGCTGGCAATTTTCGACACCGAGGACACTTTATAATGAACTCATAAACTACTCTATCATAGATATGCCATCGGATACTATGATAACAAGCTACGGATTTAAGAAGCTGTATAATGTTGCTCCAACAAGCAGAGAGGAATGGCTAATTGGAGTACCGCAATCCATCAAGTCAGGGAACGTCACATGGTTCACTGATGGATCTAGGAAAGGTGGAAAAGCCGGAGCGGGTTTGTATTGTCAGCGGCCATTAGTAAAAAGGCATATAAGCCTAGGCTTTTATGCTACGGTATACCAGGCAGATTTTCGCAATATTGACGTGCGCACAAGAAAACCTCAACCGCTACTATGTTCACAAGAATATTGAGATTCTATCAGATAGTCAGGTTGCTCTAAAGGCACTGCAATCTATAGAATTTAACTCTAAGCTTGCGCCCAAGTCCTAAATAAGCTGGGCGAAAACAACAAAGTAACGCTTGCATGGGTTACACAAGGGATCAGAGGAACTGCCTGTAGGACCAAAGCCAATATGCGGAGTTGCAAGAAGCACTTCTAGTAGCTTGCTCAATAAATGGACTCAACAAGAAAGTCTATCAAATTGGCAAAAAACCACGGGCCAAGAGCATGCAAAGGCACTCGTCGCAGGGTTTAACGCCAAATTTTCTTCGATTGCTATCAGTATGCATCGGAAAGAGCTCAGGATCTTGGTTTGAGCTATAACAGGTCACAGCGGGCTAAACAAATACCTTAGCAGGATGAGCCTTGCAGAGACATCTGACTGCAGGTCTTGCCTTCAAACAGAAGAGACGGCAATGCACGTTCTCTGCGACTGTCCCTCGTTCATTCAGGCTAGAAGTAAGCGTCTGGGGGGCACTTAATAAATCCCCAAGATCTTAAGCTGATCAATCCCAAGAGCATTATACAGTTCTTAGAAACTGTCGGCCTTGCGGTATTGATCTAAGCTTAAAGAGTAAGAGTTGTGATTTGTGATCACAACTCTTACTCTTTAAGCTTAGATCTAGTTAAGTCGTAGTGATCCTAGGGGTAGGTTTTACACGAACTCATAATAATAATAACAGAAGAAACTTGTGCTTATGAGTGGTACAAAGCATTCGAAAGGGGTCGAAATGTCATAGAAGATTTGCCTCACTTAAAGATTTTTGACCAAACCTTGAACAAATACCATCGAGCAACCACCATATCCACCAAAAATGGCTCCTGCAGACTTCTTTCTTTTCCTTCAAACTCTAATTATCACTTCGTGGTACCCATTTTCAATTGATATAAGACATAAAAAGAAGAAGAAAAGAAGAATGTAAGGTAGGTAGGAAAGATTAAGGTTTCAGTTTGTATATTATTGATTTTTTCCCGGTTTTTCTTGACATAGCATATATTATACAAATATCTACCAAATTGCACGTTTACGCACCAATTAAGAGCCGCGTGTTTTTTTGTTGTTTTATTAATTAAAAAAAACTATGTTAGTGGCAGATAAAACTATACTCATCTTTAAGAACTCTCTGACAACTTGCTCTCTTTAGAATACGGAACCAACCCACTATAACAGAAGCTTTATTTCAAATCTAAAATTATTTTTAATTTAGCTGACAACGTTTCAATATTTACCAAAAACCTGCCAGAAGTACCTAGATTAATGGATAAGGAAATGTCGCCCGTTGTGCATAGCTTTTCGAGATTAAGTTGATGACGATAATCCTAAAACCTTTATCGCTAAACGTCAATAGAGGATATGGCAATTTTGACAAGTTTTCACCAGAAATGCCAAGTTGGATCCAAGTGTACAAGAAACTTTGTGTCAGTGGCTAGCTATTCCATACTATGATTTATTCAAAGAAAATTGTTGACAAACCTTATCCTTAAAAGTAGCAACAGAGGATATGCCAGTCCTGCCAAGCCTCCGCCAAAATTGCCAAGCTGGATGCGTTGCACTCTTGTAATCGTATGGCAAAGGAAATGTTGCATCTGTGACTAGCTTCTCGAAGTGGTGAAGTTTGTCTGTAAAGAATCCAATATTTTTTTTAATAGTATTTATAATATTATTTATGTGTGTGTGCGTATGAGTGTATGTGTGTGTGTATGTGTGTGTGTTTGCAGAATATGTACTTTGTTTGTGTGCTTTATTTGTTAGTTGTAGCTTCAACTCACCAGGGCGAATATGTCTGTTGTGTACTCGTATGTATCTATCCCGGTCTTCCCTGGCCACTTCGAAGTAGAACCCGAGCATAGCCATGACCATCATGGCGGTGTGCTGTCTGTGCTGACCACCCCTGAACATTTCTAGTACGCCGAAGTTCTAAAAAACGACAATAACATTTTAACCTTTTTTAACAATCTTTATCGGTATCGAGATGTGACGACCCCATCGCCCCCATTGGTGGTAATCTAATAACTTAGATGAATTGCTTATTAGGTACATAAGAATAGAAAGCGAAAATATAAGTAAAACCTTATCTTCCCTTTTTACTTTTTGAGTCCCTTATAGAATTTAGTTTCTACCTATGTACAACATAAATAATCGGGTAACTGACCACCCTTTCCTAGTGAGTTTTAGGTTAACCTTAATCTGATGCAGTAGACTACTAAAAACAACACAGTAAAATTTACTACGAGTTCCGATACCCATTTTATTAATATCTTTCAAAGAAGGTATTACTTTAGAATAATCCCACTAATCTGCTTCCCGCCAAATAGATTATTGCATGGTATAAAACAGGCTTTTTAAAAACCAAAATTTTGCAATTAAAATTAATTAATCGTTATCAATATTTTGTTGATTAAGATTATTAATCATAGTCGGTAATTATTAAAACTTATGATGAAAGGATACAGTTTGTGCCGGTTTAAAAATAAAAAAAACAATCGAGGGCTAATTAGAATTTTTATTTGAACGTATGTACATGAAATGACACAGGAATTTGTTTTTCTTTTCTTTTAAATTATTTATATATTTTTTTATTTATTCATTTATTTAACACTTTATTGCACACAAAAACTAAAATACACAAAATACACGAGAAGTTAAAAATGCACAAAAGCGAGCGAAAAAAAATTAAGCTGTGAAAATAAAATGGAAGGCATCGTGTACAAAACAATTAACTATAGCTATACTTAGAACGAATAAATAAAAATATACTAATAAAGTGTGTAAAAAAAAACAGGTACAATTATAATTATTAAAATATCTTAGTAGGATAATATATGAGTATGTTATTGTGTCAACGATAAGTAATGTTCCTTCAATCTTTTCTTAAAAGTAGGTAAAGAAGGGCTGTCACGAATCACCGTAGGAAGGGAATTCCACAATTTGATTGATTGGAAAGTAAAAGATTTAGAATAACAACTAGAGTGCGAAGCGGGAAAACGAAGTACAGAGCTACGGTTGGAGCGACATGGGGAATCAGTAGAGTGCAGAAAGCTAAAACGCTCCCGCAGGTATGAGGGAGCTGACGGGTTGTACAGAATATTATATAGGAGATATAGAATCTGTAAATTTCTGCGGAGTCGTATAGGAAGCCATTTGAGTTGAGCTCTAAACATGGAGACGTGGTCAAATTTACGGAGATTAAATTTTTAAGATTTTTATTTATTTATCTTGAATCATTTTTTTTTGTAAATATTTATAATGTTCACCCTAATTATCATAATGTATGAGGATTGCTAATTATTATAAAGTACATTAGATGCCCTTATTGCATACAACAATTTCTCCCAGGTTACAATAATATAGACATGAATGCAGAAAATTAATGAATGAATAGCTGCAAATTCCTGTCTAGATACATACTATATAATACATAGAATATTTATTAATGAACGAACATATACATAAAGTACATACATGTACACAAAATAATTTAATTATACATATTTTCGTCATAAATAATATTATGAAATAAATAAATAAAATATACAGACTTATGTAAATAACAACAAAAATTACAGTGACTCATAGGATATAATTCTATATATCACGCATAGGATATAATTCTATAAGATTTTGGCTTCAAATTTAGAGTAAGAAAATTTCTTGCCTGTCATTAAAAGCTTAAACAAATTAATGATTTAAGATTGATTTATTAATCTCAATAAGGATCAATATTTTAACTGCAATTAATTTAATCACACTTAAGTTAATTTCGATTAAAATTAATCAAACTAAGAGACTGATTGAAACATTAATCGATTAATGCCAATACTGGTTAGTATGATTGCTCAATCTGTGGTTATGGTCTAACTTTCGCACAAAGCTGATACACGAAAAAAGTTTACATAAGTTTAAATAAGGTGATTACTCAACAAAGCAATTGCCAATTAAGGCCAATACTTTTTATATATACACAATACAGACAAGTTGACTGATTATTCCTCGGGGCCTGGGTATTACAAGTTACTAATTACTTCGTTCATTTTAACTGTTTGCCAACCATAGCCTTCAATAATGGCAGAAAAAGATTGTGTTTCAACACCTTTAGTTGATATTCTTATTTGATATAAAATACTTTGACTTTATTTTAAACTAGAATTACTCAGCTCAGAATTATTTTCATACAAGCTTTCATCTCTGATTAGTCTTTATAGTGGGGTTATTTTTAACAAAGTAGCCTATGCTTAAAGTTAGGTCATTAACTATATAACATATTTTCATAAAAATTGATTTAGCCATGGACATTTATACAGACAGACAGACAGACTTGGACATTTATAATATCTCGTTTCAGGGATAAATACTTGCATATATTCACCCAAGTCTTTTGCCCTATAGGTAGAGTATCAAGTGCTAAGTGTGACAACTCCATCACACCTGCTTACCTTCCTCCGCCATTCATTGCTGTTTTCTTACAAACACACCAGTTTTGGAAACTCTGAATAGTGCCTTTGAATAATACCTAAACAATGTGGTCTTGGAATATTAACCATGGTCTCCCCGGGTACTACGGAAATTCCTAATGTATCTGTGATTTCTTGAACCGTTTTATTATCTTCGTACATGCATACTATTCGATGTCGTAAATGATCACTAATACGATAAGACATTATATGTGATAATTAATAAAATAATGGTAATACAAATTTTATAAACTATAAACAGAACAATGATGTCAAGCTCTACTAACGTCAAATTCAACAAAACAATTTATAAATGTTACACGGTTGTTGCAGATTAAATAGATCACCTACCCACTTAAATGAATATTCAGTTCGGTAGTGATAAGAATCATCATCAAGAAATCAAGATATAAATCTGTGCCTCCTGTGAAAATTGATACAAGACGAAAATCATCATTTTACAGGAGAGCGAAAACAAAGTTTAAAAAATCTAGTTCATAAAACAAGAGAGCTAAACTTAATCCGAGCACTTATTTTAATTAATAAAATCATGGTCTTTAAACGTGCATTTATAGTTTTTTGATAAAGTTTGCAAATTCGCAGAAAATCGTAAGAAATCTGTGAGTTATATCCATTTGTATGTCAAATACAAGGAAAAATTGTGTTAAATGTGTTAAATGATACAAGTTTACTTATGTCATAGTGCACCCTCAGAGCACTCATCTTCTGTCTTGGTGAAAACTAATATACATAAACTTGCAAAATCCTATAACTCAACCGAATATGTTCCAAGCACAATAATGCTTCAACAAAAGTAGTAGCTGAAACCATGAAAAATATATTTTTACATTTTTTAATACGTCATAGTTAAAATTTTCCTAACTTATATTACTTTTCAATAATCTTAGCTTTGTAAAAAATGTGTAAAAAAATATAAGTCAAATTATACCCTCGTTAAGCTCCATATTTTTGTGTAAATAAATACAAGTTTTAGAAAAAATAATCAACATTTATTAAACTTCTTCAAATTAAACAAATAACTCACATATTCATCAAACTTCTTATCAAAGGTAAGCTATCATATTTTTTAGGATAATACTGAAGCTCAACTTCTATAAAATTGAAGTAGATTACTTGAACTATGAAATGAACTATGAAACTATGAAATGGTTTAATAATATCACATTTTGTGTTTTTTTATCAATTCTTATCAATTCAATTAAAAATGTCACTAACATTGAATCATAAAAATCTAATAAACTTCTGGAACTAAAAAAATATAAATTACACAACCAGATCACAGCTTTTCTTAGCCTATACGACTCTAGTATTATGGGTCCGTACTATAAAATAAGGTTGTAGAGAGATAAAAAAATTACTTAAGTACGTCCCTACCTAGAAAGCTAAATAAGAATAAACTATAAAAGATAAACCAATATGCTGGTCAACATATGTTTATAGCTTACTTATAGAAATACCTGTCTTTTATCAGATTTATATGCTAGTACTCGTCATCAGAATCAATATCAAGGTCTGGAGAAGTGTTTTTGGCATCATTTTTGCAGCTCAGACTTCTATAAAACTCGTGCGCAATCTCATGAATAAAGCTCAACAAATTTAATAAATCCTTTTTCTTTTTTGTAGAAAGTGTAATCTTGGGGAAGTAGGCTTTAGACACCATATTTATTGTTATCATATCGTAACAATTTCCACATTTAAAACAATGCATTTTAAGGTAATCGGTATCCTTTAATTCTTTTTTGTACATAAAACAGGCAACATTTTATTTGATGTACAAAGCAGTTCGAATTTCAACCTACAAGAACTTTTCATTGACTGTATTTAATTTTCTTCGAGTCAGAATTTATTTCAGAAAATTGTTAAAAAATTATTATGTGTCATTTAAATAACTTTAAACTTTGCTGTTTTATTCGAAGCTGTATGCAGTAGTTGATACCAATCTCTAGGTAGGTGAATATCCATAGTGGTGTGTTTTTTTTACGCTTAATCAAGGCATGGTCAGTATCAGTCTCCATATGTGTATGGCTAGGAACAAGAAACTTATGTTCAATGGAATGTAATTGTGGAGATAGTTTAGCAAACAGCATCAACATAGTTGTGACAATGCAATTTTTGTTTTGTCCGGGGCAACTATCAGAGTACATTATCAGCTTCTTGGCATTTGAGTTTAAGTTTCGCAATTGATGAATAACAAAATCATGCAAACACGTAGCTACCTCATTTGCTCCTCTGTCGCCTTCACACTTTGGCCACATTTAACAGAAAGTTTTGTTCATTTTTAAGTCATGTATGGTGAAAGGACCTACTCCTTTATGTTCTAACTTGTATCACTTAGCACTTGTTATTAATAAAATATTTTTTCAAAAATGTATGAGTTTTAAATACAATTTCAACTTGTATTACTTTACACTTAATTTTTTGTGATAATCACAAAAAAAATCGTCAAATTGGTTTCAGATTGGTAGGTACATGTTGACTTGTACCCTTGTCTGCTGTAATAAAAGTTGGTTTAAACTTATATAACTCAAGTTATATCAATATTCGCAAAAAATACTCAAAAATAATATGTGAAAATCGATTCAATTTTTTGTACCACAAAGTACGAAATATTGTTTTGAACCAATCACTTAATGGGGTTATAACTCGACATATAGCAAAATGCACGTTTTTTGTATGCTAGCAACTCAAATAATGCTAGTTATATCACTTTTCACTAAATTATCTCCGAAATTAGAGCAGATAGGATAGGAGATAGGATAGGAGAACGTGAGTTATACCAAAAAAATCGTAATTTTTTTCTAATCATTTCTGTATAAAAAACTAAAAAAGGGTACAACTCGATTTGTATCACCTTTCACAGGAGGCACAGAAATGTAGTATAAGACAATTGAATGGGTTAATATGGTAACATTGTTTAAAAATAATGTAAAATAAAATATCTTTTTTATATTTTTTTTTGTGTTAATTTTAAATTAATTGAAAATAAAATTATGTCAGATATTATTGACGCCTAGTTGAGATCACATATTTATGCCTCGAGTGGTTATCACAAT
This sequence comes from Calephelis virginiensis, assembly GCA_002245475.1. Classification (NCBI taxonomy): domain Eukaryota; kingdom Metazoa; phylum Arthropoda; class Insecta; order Lepidoptera; family Riodinidae; genus Calephelis; species Calephelis virginiensis. Next base: position 48,915 of record NJDC01005183.1, read on the forward strand.
TATGTGATTTACATTTTCATCACATTATTTTGATGCCACTTTATTATGCTGCCTGCTAATGTCAGATATTTTTGCTGCGTAGGTGCAGACATATATTATTGAACTCGTTCTTGGGTGAGATATTTTTTCTAATCTCCCCATAGTAATATATTTATGCTCGTGACTGTACCTACAATCATCTACAAACGCATTTGTATATCCGTTTTGTCAATCTTTCGACAAAACCAATCCATTGGAGCAAGCTCTTAACTGCATTTTTTTCCTTTCAATCCCACTTTCTTTCTGATCTCACTGTCGCGAATGTGAGCATATACAGGGTTATTGGTAATTGGCCTGGAACCCTTTAAGAGGTTGTAGGGGAGGTCATTTGCTACCATTTTGACCTCAGTATTGTGTATCCGAAAGTGGACAAGTTTTGAGATAAATATATTTTTAAGAAAATTCAATTTTCCTCCTCAAAAATTCAAAAGCACAAAATTTTTTATTTGTTAATTAAAAACAATAAAATTGTTTTAATTAATTTTTAATTTAATGTGTATGTAATTCAAACAGAAGGTTCCTATAAATTTTAAAGAAAGAAAAAATTTCGCCCCAGACAGGATTTGAACCTGTAACCTTTCGTCTCAAGCCGACGAATGCTCTAACCAATTGAGCTACTGAGGATTCAAGTCCCTTGGCGAAATGTTTAATTCCTTTCTAACCCGTTAACGCGGGTAGTTATGTCCTATAGATACACAATTCTGAATACCCACCAAATGAGTTCATCATTACAGATGAAATTCACATTTTAGAATGGCCATAACTTTCGTTTCTCGCAACGTATTTTTATTTTAGCACTTGCCCTGTGCTTGGGATAAATTTCTATAAATTTTAAAGAAAGAAAAAATTTCGCCCCAGACAGGATTTGAACCTGTAACCTTTCGTCTCAAGCCGACGAATGCTCTAACCAATTGAGCTACTGAGGATTCAAGTCCCTTGGCGAAATTTTTAATTCCTTTCTAACCCGTTAACGCGGGTAGTTATGTCCTATAGATACACAATTCTGAATACCCACCAAATGAGTTCATCATAAGGTTCCTGTTGTTTTTTAGAAAAAAGTTTTTGTTATTGAAAAATTATTTCTAAAATTTATTTTTTCTCAAAAAAAAAGCCAATATTGCAATTACAAGGGACTCAGGTAGAGGAATTAAGAGAAAGGGATTTGTCAATTTTGGATGGAACTTCTATGCAGCCACTGCGATCAAATGTCATAGTTGTATGTGTGGATCACAAGGTTACTAATAAAAATGCAAGTGTTCATATTACATTTATTAAAAACAAAAGTTTTACAGAATATATCAGAAAGGATACATACTATAACATTCCATTTCAAATATTATGCCATTTTTAACTATAGTCAAATTATTATCATTATATAAAAATTAACAATTCGAATGCTTTGTAAGTGCTGTTATTAATTTCGGTAATTTACTTTCCAAGATATTATAAATAAAATTTGTCCATAAAATAATGTCTATGCTCAGTAGTAGTAAACTAATGCAAAGTATCAAGAATAGATAAATAGTCCGAAATCTATTAACTTATTCTTTAAAATGTGAAAAGAATCCTGTTGCACATGCTTTCAGAATATAACTTTGTAACATCTGCTGGAAATACAATATGACAGGTACAAATTCACAGCCTTAATTTCACAGCTTTACTTTATTTTATAATAAGCCTTAAAAAGGCATGAGAAGGATGTATGGACCATAGACAGTTATGCTTTTTCATTTTCATCTGAAAGTTGTTATGAAGTTAATTCTCAAAAGTGTAAGTCTCGGAAGATTTAAGAAACATGAATAACATAAAACTTGAGAACAGACAAAAGGCCTATCTAATGTGCCTAATGTAACCCTTCTAAAAAATATATGAGTATCTATAAAATATATATAAAATGTACGATTATAAAACTTTATATGCAACCAGCTTTTGCTTATTTTATTTGCATAATATTTATAATAGTATAATAACATCATATTATTTGAAATTGAATAGTTATTTCTATAAAAGTAAAAATAAAACTATGTCATTGCTTCAATATTCACCACTTGCAAGTACCTTACTTGCTTATTCACACCAAATATGGAATTATGATTCCAGACAACATTTCTTGTAGCCAAGTACAATTACTCTTACACACTGAAAAAAATCAATGAAAAACATTAATTCATTCATATTAACAAGCAACATAATTACATTATATTATAATTCATTTCTTGTACTTATTAACATTAGTTTATGGTGTAACCCACAACTTCAAGTCTGCTTTGAAAACTTCCAATTTAAGTGGAACTATTGTTCTTTTCTTGATAAAAGTTGTGTTATTTAAAGTCATTCTAACATTTCAATGAAATGTAATGTTGAGATAAAATATTTTCTTGAATCAAGTATTAAAAATGCTTGGATTTACAGCCAAATATCATGTTATAAACGCAAGAAATGAGTATAGATACATTAATCTAAAAATAATGAAGAATTAAAAATGTAAAAGAAATAAGAAACAGCTTACTTTTGTGTATTCAATTTTCCTCGACCACTTCTTCAATTACAGTTGATTGTGGGTCTTCAGCATCTGAGATTTCAGAATTACCCTTTCTTCTTTTCACTTGATACCCATTTAGCTTTCTTATATTGGCTGACCAATGCCGCAACAACTCTGACAGCTTTCTTTCATATTCCTCTCGCAAGCAGTCTGGGTTTTCCTCCAACCAGGTCAAAGCATTCTTACATTCTCCAATCATAAATGCGCATTCTTCCCCAGTTAACTTCACCAGATTGTCAGTCACCAAACGCTTAACATCATAGATGTATGTTTCCAGCTGATTTCTAACTTCCAGACATCTCTTATTCTCCACATCTTCATCTAGGAATTTCCTCGCATCTGATATCATTTTACTCACTTCTTCTCCTGTCAATCTATTTTTCCTTTCTATTGTTATACTCTCACTATTACCAGTACTTTTATCTTGAGCTGATACTGTTAAAATTCCATTTACATCTATATCAAAGACTATATCAATCTTAGCAACGCCTCTTGGTACTGGTGGTATTTTATCAAGTTCAAAAACTCCTAACAAATGATTGTCTTTAGTCAAACTTCTTTCTCCTTCGAATACTTCAATTGTCATGGTAGTTTGATAATCTTCTAAGGTAGTGAGATCCTTGACTCGACGACATGGTATTGGTGTGTTTCTTTCAATCACAGTATACATCATGCCTCTCGCTGTTTCTACACCCAAGGACAGTGATACTACATCAATTAATAATAAGTCTTCTATACCTGCACTATCCCCAGATAAAATTGCCGCTTGGATAGCAGCTCCACAAGCAATTGCTTCATCAGGATTAACAGAACAAGTAAGAGATTTATTATCAAAAAAATCAGAAAGTACTTTTCTAATTTTTGGTATCCTTGTACTTCCACCAACCAGAATCACATCATGTATATCCTTTTTAGACATAGTTGCACCTTTCAACGCCTGTAGTATGGGCTTCAAGCTGTCATCGAAAAGATCTGAGCATAGATCTTCAAATAATACCCGAGAAACACAACCAGAATAATCTATGTCATCATGTATTGACTCAATTTGAACTTTTGCTTCATTAGCTGATGTCAAACAGCATTTCACTCTTTCAGCAGCTGTTTTCAAACGTCTTAAACTGCGTGCCTGTTTAATTTCTACTCCATAACATTTTAAAAAGTCTTGCACGAAGAAAGAAATGAGACGATTATCAAAGTCATCACCACCTAATCTTAGATTCCCAGAAGTAGCCTTCACTTCATACACAGACCCTTCCCCAATAGTTAAAATTGAAACATCAAGAGTGCCTCCACCAAGATCAAACACTAAAATATTTTTGTCATTATTGATCTTTTGGTTCATGCCGTACATCAAAGCAGCAGCCGTTGGTTCATTTATTATTCTAATGACATTTAATTCAGCAATAACCCCAGCTAGTCTTGTTGCTTGTCGTTGAGAATCATTAAAATAAGCTGGTACAGTTATTACAGCACTGGTAACTTTAGCACCCAGGAAACCTTCCGCAATCTGCTTCATCCTGAAAATAATCATAGCACTTATTTCCTCAGGCGCGAAAAACATTTTTTTACCTTTGAATTGCACCACAATCTTTGGCTTACCCTTGCAGTTTACCACGGAGAACGGAAAATGACGCAAATCCATCTGTAAGTTAACATCATCGTACCGGCGACCTATTAATCTTTTTGCGCCAAAAATCGTGTTCGTCGGGTTAATTGACGCTTGATTTTTAGCAGCTTCACCTATTAAACGTTCTTTATTTGAAAATGCAACATAAGATGGTGTAAATCGGTTACCTTGCTCGTTTGTTATCACTTCAACATTATTGTTTTTCCAAACGGCTGCACACGTATACGTAGTCCCCAAATCAATTGCAATAGCCACCATGTTGTTGTAGACACAAAACACGAGGAAAACACACAAACACTAAGTACTGTAAACATTTAACAAACTCTAAATAAAGATTCAAAACAATTCACCCACTAATAACTAGATTGGTACCAGTTGGTACCTACTGACTACTGTGGGTGAATGACAGCTTGAAAAAGAATTTAAGTTGCCGCGCACAGTATTTATATTAATACCTTGCTGACGTCTGACATACGTGTAACCAATAGAAATTTCGAGAAATAAGTATTAGCCAATAGAAGAACAGGTTCATAAGAAAATTCTAGAACTGGGTGGTCGTACTATAAATAGAGTGACCCGATTAAAAAATGTTACATTTATTATCTTACATGACGAATATAATTTTGAGTTAACTGATAAACAGTAAACTTGTTTCTTGTTATTATTGCTAAGTGTGTAAATATTTTCTTAAATTACAATAGATTCAATTCAACTAGTTACAAGAAAAAATTAGACTGAAATAAAACGAAATAATTTCTAACTACGTGGTAGTAAATCCTTGTAAAAAAATGTATCTTAGCAAAATTATATTTAATTAAAGTTGTATTAGCTCTATATTTAATAACACGATATTTAATGACACGGCGACTACTTCGAGAAGTTCAATATTTAAGTGATCAAAAAATATTTCTGGAAAATTCTAAAAATTTTTAATTGCCTAATAAGTATTTCATTTAGCAATAAACACTTTATTATTATATTGTATACTTTATTTTGCATCTTATTACATTAATTTAATTTGCTAAACATCTACTTATTTTATTTACTAGCAGCGAAACCCGGCGTTGCTCAAGTTAAACTACTTCGTATTTTCAATGGTATAAGAAACATTCAAGAATCTAATTTTCTGTATGCTTAGATGTAAGTACGTCTCATTGGAATTTAGAAATATTTTCCAAAATTTAATTCAATTAGGGCCTCTTTCACCATCCTCAAGTAAAGTGTCGATTTATTACTTGCCGCTCATAGCTACTCGGCTAATAAAAGTTCCGAGTAATTTGCTTCAGTTTCATCAACGAAAGCAAAGTGTCAATTAACAACTTGCCACATAAGTGGTGATTAAAGGAATGAGTGTACGAAAGGAATGTTTTTTCCTACTAATACCATTGTCATTACTGTCAAAAACATCAGACGTCAAAAGATTTCTCTAGATTTTGACGTACGACAGTGCGCACCGCAAAATGCGTATTAATTTAATTTATAAACAAAACTTCACACGTGCGTTTTAAATTTTTTAAAGTACTAATTATTTTGTTTAAGTAATTTACAGTACTATAAAAAAAGTATCTTCACGCCCATATCACCGAAGAGATAGGCAGAGAGACAACCAGGCCAAACAAGCCTTTCGCCAACCTGGTACATGTCCAATCCCGGGCAACATTATCTTTGTTAGAAAATTGAAAATACGCAATTTTCAGTTTTTGCGTTGCCCGACCCGAGCATCGAATACGGGACCTCAAGAAGTCAAGTCCGATGCAGGACCGCTAGGCCACAGAGGCAATACGATTTACAGTATTTATTTATTTGCTATACGATAAAAATATCATGCACCCTGTAAAAAGAGAAAGGATTGCAAACTTCACAATGGAGGAACGTGAAGTATTAACGAGTTTGGTAATAAAATTTAAAGATGCGATTGTTAATAAAACAAACTGACTGATGCACTACATGGAAAAAAGAGTAACACAAAGTAGAAAACTAGTTTCATGCTAGGTTCGAAGCAAATCCGGGAATTCATTGTGTTAAGGCTTGTTCCAATTCTTCCAATTGTAATTCAATGAACTGAACCAAAAACATTTATCAATAATAAGTACTTACCATTTTTTTTGCAAAATAATCAACAAAAGTAATAAAAACTACGCACAGGACACCTGGTAAGCAGATGGGAAAAGGACGCGGCGATTACTTACTCGTCGATTAAATACATTACTTGGCACTCAAAGTGGCAAGTTAGTTACGGGCCAGTTTATGAGGTGGTTAACGCTACTCGGATGTGATGAAATGTGATTGTGGATTACTTGTCACAATAATCGACGAGTAGCTTACGTGGAGCTTTACTTGAAGATGGTGAAAGACGCTCTTAGTCGTTCTACTGTAGAATAGAATATTAAAGAACAGTCTAAAATATTTAAATTCATCCCTGAATCTTGATAAAGACAGGCCATGATATAAAATTATTATACCATATCTAACTCAGACCAATAAAAAATGGTCTGAGCTTAATAAAGTATTTTAATTATAGTACCTAGATCGTTCTAAAATATTCTAGAAAATTACGATAAATTCTAAATCAATTATTGAAGTTATTTTCAGATAAATTCGGGCCTAAAGCATGCAAAATATTCAGAACTTACTAAGAATTACCTTATAATAAATTTGCTAAAAACCTTGGTCTGACTTTGAGTGAAGATTTTAGTTGGAATGCACACGTTACTGAAATCTCTAAAAAAGTGTTCTATACCTCTCATTCTATCAAGTGCTTACAAAAATTTCTGCCTTTCAAAACAAAAATAATGTTATTTCAAGCACTTATTCTTCCATTATTGGATTATGCTGATATTTTTTATCCTGATATTACTCAGGAGTGCCTTAATAAACTTGAGCGACTGCAAAATGTAGGGATCCGCTTCATTTTCGGCCTGAAGAAATTTAATCATATCTCCATGTTCATAGAGCGGCTTAAGTGGCTTCCCATTCGTGAGCGTAGAAACCTTCATGTCTCTGTTTCCTTTACAAAGTCCTATTGAATGCTGCTTCTCCTGAATATCTGTACGAGCGTTTTACTTTTTTACACCCTTTTGATTCAGATTGTCGATCACACCTGCGTGGAATTTTGAAATTGCATTGTAGTTCCACTAAGTTGTATAACCATTCTTTTACTTTTAATGCTCTGAAACTCTGGAATTCATTGCCTTATGAGATTCGGAGTATTTATTCATTAACAGTTTTTAAAAAGGCAGTAATGGAGCGTTTTGGTGTATAATTAATTAGCATGTTGGCACTTTAGTCATAATCAGTAATTTAGTTTGTGTTTTTTTTTTGTAAAGTAAGTTTTTGTATTGTGCACTGTATGTTCTACATTTCTTTTATGCATTCTCACTATTTTGGGTTTGCTGGAAGAAATCTCTGTTAGAGATAAGCTCGTCTTTTGTATAATGTTACATATTTACTGGTTTTCTGACTTTTTGTGTACAATAAAGAATTAAAGAAAGAAAGACTTTCCATTTTCGTGTTAACAATTTGAAATATTTCAAAGATTATCAGATCGTTTCAGAAAGTTATAGAACATTTCGGATCGATTTTAACAGTTGCACACATTTTAGAACTTAATAGACTTTTTGATTCGTAATTTTTGTCTTACAATTGAAATTTTAGATCAATAAAAAATAGAACGCCTTGGGCTGTCCATTTCAGATCGATTTTAAAAGTTACGCCCATGTTGGAACTTTCTAGATCATTACAGAAATTGTTGAAACTTTTTTACCATTAAGATCGATTAAAATGTTTGCAGATATTTTGGAACTTTTTAGGTATTTCTTGATATTACGGGTAGGTACTTATTCGCAAATTTAGTTCACATTTTTTGCAACACACAACCACCCACTTGTACTCATCCCGACCAAACTCTCGCTTTCTTGATCGGAGTCGCGGATAACAAAGAAAACTATGGATAAATATGTAGGTAAGGTCACCTGAGGTAATTGCGTCTTTGAGGTAATTGCGTCTATTGGGTATTTCTCCAATCTTATTTAAAATAAAAATACTTTCGCCATCTATCCTACTTTATTTTAACTAAAATCATTACTTGAAATTGTAATAGGGGGCGTTTAGCATCATGATTTTGAATTTTCAGCCATATTTAAAATCACACATTTCCTGCCAATTTCGTCGAGTGAGATGAGTGTTTCAAATCTTTTAGAATCTCTTAGTTTCCTTAGTCTACCGTTTTGATTTTATTACATGACGCTTGCAATTTAATTTGGTTATCGATAAAGATAATAATTTAAATTGAAATCTTTTTATTTTGAAATAAATCAATAGGTACTTTAAATTTTTGGGTATGATTTGAATATATGGGGTAAATGCATCTGCTGTCATTGGGTAATTGCGTATCAGTCCTAAATCCAGGGATTGACAACCGTTTTTGAAATATAAATTTTATTTCAATTTAGAATTATATTATACCTACCGCCATGGTGATACTAAGATATATCGTAAGTTTTTTTTTATGATATTGGAAGGCAAACAAGCAGACGGATTTCCTGATGGTAAGAAATTCACGCCGCCTAGAGACACCAAATGTGGTAATGGTGCGTTGGCAACCTGAGGCCGTATGTTAGACATCGAGCAAAAGTAAGTTTACCGGGTAACTCACCCTCCAAACCGGAACACGTCATGACGTTATGGCGGCAGGAATAGGTAAGGCGGTGGTACCAATCCGGGTGAGTCGCTGCTAAACTCTACCACCTAGTCAGATGTCACGGTGCTAGTGACATCTGACTAGGTGAGTAAGGTGAGCATATGCTTACCATGCTCGCCTTTAACGAGCTGCCTGGCAGGAAGGTAGATGGTCTATTCTGCAAAGGAGCCCGAACATTGATCAAAAGCTTACGTCTCCATGGCCTAAGACCCATTTTATACGGTCAAAAAATACTTTGGATGTGGATAGTTTCTCAATGCTATACCGATAGGCCCTTATTCTTTTATCAATAAAATTAATATTGAACATGCAAAAGCGATAATAAGTTTATGATTTTGATGTAGTTTTTTTTTACATTTTCACCATTTATGACCATTTACATTGAAGAAGAGTGTGAATACTGCCATAAAAACAATGCAATTTATAATATTATCCAAAGGTGGGATTTGAACGTAGGTGTAAAAGCGAGAGTTAATACAAATTAACCATCGGCCTTGCGTTATTACAAAGTATGTGTTATGTACACCTGAAATGTTGAGAACATCTGGATTGCGTATTGAGTAAATGCGACAATAAAAAGTTAGACGCATTTTCCCAATCTCTACTAAAATATTCCTACGATCCATAAAACAAGCTATTTTTTAGATCCAATAAGATATTTCTTTTCAATGCTTAAATAAGGTCGTTATATAAAAACTCCTAATATGGAAGTTAGCCACTTTAAATTTTTATTTACTAAAGACGCAATTACCCCAAAACGAGAAAATGCGTCTAAAATTGTCATTTTTTAAAAAATCCTTTATAACTAATTATATTATTACACAGGCAAAAAACAAACGAATTTATATTGTTTTGGTATTGTTTTAAAGTTCATTTGTAATTAAAGATTTTGTATAACTATTATATATATTTTGTAAAAAGAGTTCAAACTTCGCCGAACTCAAAATGGTACGCAATTACCTCAGGTGACCTTACCTATGTACTGACACTAGCATTTTATGTAATATGGATACCTTTAAATTTAGATTTAATTTTTATTAATGAATTCAACGAAGTATTTTCCTGGGCAATACCTACCTAGTCTAAAACTGCAGATTGGAGGAGGAAGCTATTTTCCTAATAATCTGACTGAACTATTTATGTTATAAATCCATTAAAATAAAAAAAAACAATGTGTATTCCATAAATTTCGAATGATTGCGTAACAACTTAGTAAAAAGCAGTCTTATTTAAAAATTGTTAAGTTCCATTTTTGCGTGTCCAGACTTAGTTATTTGGGTGAATTTAATTCTATTGTCACCTTTGGCAGTCTAATATGTTAGTTTCTAGAGTCTTCGTTACGGAATTATTGATTAATACCGTTACTTATTAGCAAATAATTTGGTTCTTTTGCGGTAAGAATAATTTGAAGAGAGCATAACGAATCCCGTAAAATAGTTTTAACTAAATGTCAATAATTCGCCACAATTGTGTTCAAGAGTAGGTACCTACCTAAAATGACATACTCGATTCCAATTTCTGAGTATTCTAATATTGCATGAATCGAGCTTCAAGAGCTCAGTGAGTTCTGTGTTTAAGAGTAACCCTAGTGGTCCGGAGAGGTCCGGCTTTAGGACCCCGGCCACAGAACAGCGAATCACCTAGGCATACTTACATAACATCTATTCTGTCAAATATTTTATTGACTCTGGCGTTACTTTTCCTTTTTGCCTACCCTCCTACTAGTAGGCTTATCTTCCCGACTATCAGTGCCAAATATTGTCATTACGGCAGAAGTAAAGGTGTCGCCTGGGGGCGTACATTAAAAAGAATCTGTCGCCTAGGGGCGTACACACAAGAGAATCTAGTAATGTATGAGA
>NJDC01005186.1:2340-19441 GCA_002245475.1 Calephelis virginiensis
TATTTACTACTAGGGTAGCACTAATTAATTAAAGCAAAAATTTTGACAATCGAGTTTTACTCTATCTACCATACACTACCACCGTTTCCAAACCTAGCCAGACAGGAGAAGAAACGGCGAATCAAACTCCTCGGCAACCAAGACATTTCATATTTATATTTGTTAATATTTATATATGTATATTATCAATGAATCCTTTCTGCAAGTAAGTAATTTACACTATAATACGTTTTATCTAAAAGCCATTCGAAAAGTTTTTCTCGAAATCTTTTTAGAGGCAATGATTTGAAACTATCAGCTATTTGAATAAATACACGAATGGACATGCAATATACATTATTTTTATAGATATTGAGTCTTTGGCAAGGTACATGCAACTTTTCACTATTTCTAAAATGTGAATTCCCTAACACTTCAGCATTTGTTTGAAACAAATGATAATGTTTTTTAACAAAAACACGTACTGCCAAAATATATAAACAAGGTAAAGGTAAAATGTTTAGTGACTTAAAAAGTGGTTTGCATGAACGTGTCTGATTAGCATTACATATCGCTCTTATACACTTCTTTTGAACTCTAAAGATTCTAATTAAATCTACAGAATTTTCCCAAATGGGGATGCCATATTGCAAAATAGAGGAAACATATCAATGATAAGCTAATAGAGATGCTTTTAAGCCTGTCACTTCTCTAATCCTTCTTAAAACATAAACAAACCTATCAATTCTATTACAAAGAGACTTAATATGCATTTTCCAGTTACAGAATTTATCAATGTTTATTCTTAGGAAGTTCGTGAAGTCTACACTTTCTATATTTATATTACTTAAAACTACGTTAAGTTTCTTATTCTCTTTATAATGCGCTTGAATTTCAACTAATTTTGTTTTGGATAGATTTATTTTTAAATTATTATCACTAAGCCATTACGATACTTTAGTCAATATTTTAGTTGTTTCCTCTTCTAAATTATTTTTACGTTTACAATTGATGAGAAGAGTAGTATCATCTGCAAATAAAATAGAATCATATTTGATAGCATCAGGAAGATCATTTATATAAATTAAAAAAGTAATGGCCCTAAAATACTACCTTGTGGTACACCACAGTTATTAAGATGATAATTCGAAGTATATATTCTCTTACTGTTACCACATATTTTTGAAATTTGAACACACTGTTTTCTGTTTTCTAAATAGCTTTTTAGCCATTCTAATGATTTACCTCTAATGCCATATTTTTTAAATTTATTTAATATTTTTTTATGTCAAACAAAATCAAATGCTTTACTCTTATCTAAAAACACAGCGAGTGGATACCTTTTATTATTAAGACTGTCAGTTACTTTTTATACCAAATCAAAACAAGCAGAAAGAAGGCAAACAAGCAGACGGATTTCCTGATGGTAAGAAATTCACGCCGCCTAGATACTAAAGATGGTAATGGCGCGTTGTTAACCTGAGGCCGGGATGTTGGGCGTTGAGCAAAAGTAGCTTTACCGTTTACTTTATCTCCGAACCGTAAAAAGTCAATGGCAAGCACTGATGAGTGGCAGGAATAGGTAAGGCGGTAGTACCAAACTGGACGAGTCGCTGCGAAACTCTACCACCTAGTCAAATATCACGGTGTTAATGACTGTAACTATGCTGGCCTTTTACGAGCTGCCTGGGAGGAAGAAAGATGGTCAATTTTGAATTGAATTTTGAATCGATTACTAACGATCGTAACACAAGCATATAATTTGCTTACTTTGGGCTTAGATTTAATCATAATATGAATACGTGAAGCAAAAACTTTGGACCCCTTTTTACGAAAATTGCGCTGACGGAGGAGTATGAAATTTGGCACACTTATAGTTTATGTGTAGAAGAAGTGCAGAACGCTATATTTTCAATAATAAATCTTATAAAGTACATTAAATCAATAAATAAAACATTACCCACACTACCCTGCATTTGACACACACAAACAAATATATTGATGATAACTATATAAGATCACAGATGGAGCACAATAAACTTTCGAAACAAAGTAGTTGGTCTTGAGAAATGGAGATGGCGTTCTTATCAACAAGATATTCAAATTTATTATGGTCGAATTTCGACCAATGGGCGACCACTAGTATGTACAACTTGTTAAGGGATATCCCTTTATTTCACTGCCATCACATAAGTACGGCAACACATAATTTATCGGGACGAGCTTGCGCAAAGCACTCTATGACCTAGTAAATTTAATTAATTTAATTTGAGAAATTGCTCTTCAGCGCTTTCAAACAAAGAAAATACTCTTCAACTTAATTCATAAAAATTAATTTGCTCAAGCATTATTCGAAAGTGGTGTCAAGAGTGCCCGAAACTGGCGTGTTTGTATAAAATGGTAATAAATGTGGAGGAAGCCGGGAAGATTTGTAAAATTCGTGACACTTGATACTGGTGGTGATTCTGCCGTTCACAAGCTAATTTATTTTAGATGCATGCTATCTTTTTCTGATGAAACAAAAACAAAAGGGATGCAACATTTTAGATTAGTCCAGATATGTCAAATTGTAATGTTATTAATCAACGTTGTCCAAGTTATAGATTAAACGTTTGAAGAAATGACGTGTACTGACTAATCCGACAGCACTAAAAGTGTTTTGTCCCTTTCTATTACTATCGTTGAAAGAAGATAGCGATAACTTAAAGTTAGTTTAGTGAGTGCGCAACAAAATTACCACTACACTCTACCTACCCCGCAAGAGACTATACTTAACGATTTATATGTTTGTATAACTTTGACCGCCTCGTTGATCGAGTGGCTAGCGTACAGACCTGACTGGACCGATCAACAGCGAGGCCCGGGTTCGATTCCCGACGGGGGCAGGCAATTGTGTGATGAACATTAAGATGTCTGCATTTCCGGGTCTGGGTGTTTATTAAATTTATTCTGGTATCTATTTAAGTATTTTTATGTATTAGACTGATACCCATAACACAAGCATATAATTTGCTTACTTTGGGGTTAGATCCAATTTGTGTAACTTGTCCAGAGATATTTATTATATTTAAAAAAACTTAATTTATAAAAATTATTTCATATTTCAATACTCCAAACTATTATCTTCGAACCGTACTGTTTCCTTTACAGATATAAATGGAACCAAACTTGATTATATCGCATCAGGCACGCGATTGTGTTCTGGCGTCCTTACATCTCATATGTATCGAATATTCTGTCACAATACCACAATATCGAGCTAGTATAGTGCCATACATAGTTGTTTGAATTAATCTAAATAACACATTGTTATAGAGTACTAGCTGTTGCCAGCGGTGTTGCCCGCGAGAATAATGATCTCACAGGAATATGTGTTAACCCAAGTTACTCCCTACGTGCGAGCCAAATTTCATGACAATCGGTTCAGGAGTTTTTGCGTGAAGGAGTAACAAAAAAACAGACCGACTTTCGCATTTATAATATTAATAGAATTGCCGAAGATTTATGTGGTAAAGTCGAAATAAATTCAAAAATTTCAGAATGACCAAGATGGAATGGATTTTTAATTTACTAGATTAATTTTTATATTTTTTGAGACATACAAAAAATTAAACAAAAAAGCGTAAAGGAAACATAATAAACAAAATCAATTTTAGAATGCAGTTGTTTCGTTTCAAACTTATGTTGACCTTCTAGAGTCACCTTCTCAGTCAATCCCAGCCCATATCCCCAAAGAGGTAAGCAAAGGCACAACCAGGACACCCACGACTAGCCGAAGACACTAAGTCCCATATTGTGATTGGGCAACGTTATTTTAATTATAAAATTGAAAATATAGATTTTCTATATTTTTTTTGTTGTCCGGCCCTGGAATCGAACCCGGGACCTCAAGAAGTCAAGTCCGACGCCGGACCGCTAGTCCACAGAGGCGATATTATCGCTTTGCTGTAATATTTATGAAGTTATGTTTCTAATATTCCGCTACCCCAAAATCGAATTTGATTAATGACTTAAATTGTAGGTTGAAATTAATTCAAACATTAATTTCAACCTACAATTGAAACCTACCTTGTCTTTCCGCTCGGCCAAGCACGAGTCGATCTACAATTCCGACACTTCGATATCCCGTTTCGTTCACGGACTTAAAATTACAACGCGGAGTTGCAAACTTTTCAATTCCGTTGCTTTTTATTTATTTCGTCGCTCGTGAAGCTTTACACGGTAAAATATTTTGTAACTCTAAACACTGTTTACGGGGGAGAGAGATTTTATCTCTTTTTAATGAATAAAGACATTTTTAACGAAAAACGTTGATACATTTTAGTACACATTTTAACGTGTCATATTCGGAAGGTATTAAACGTACGTAACTAAAAATATCTTATCTAAGTAAAAAAAACGACGGGTTGCACTCCGGGAGTGCCGTCAGAAGTGAAAACTTGAATATTAACGTTGTGCATTTTTGATATTTTCGAATGGTTAGGGGATAATGTTGCACGAATTGCTTTAATTATTATTAGCATCAAAGTACTATCATTTATGTGGTAGAATACATTTTTTTTTTTCAAAATCAAAGGCAAACAAGCAGACGGATTTCCTAAGATATTCACGCCGCCTAGAGACACCAAAGATGGTAATGGTGCGTTGCCAATATGAGGTCAGGATGTTAGGCCTATACAACAGACCATATTCATTTAGTGCGCTATCGTACACAAACATGATAACACAACATTCGTGCAAGCGCCCTGCGCTGTCTTATTCGCGCAAGCGCCCTGTGTCGTCTTACGAAACTACTAGGTCACGTGTCCTGACGCAAGTTTAGAAGTTTTTACCTATTCCAAAAATGTGCGCAACGCCACTAAAGAAGTTTTTACTTTAAAAAGAGGTTTATTAGAGGATATTGTAATAAAAATATATGAGACGGACTTATTGGTAGGATTAGTCCTTGGTACATTATCAAACTGTTTTAGTATTCGCTATGCAGTATTAAAATTAATTATTTACTGTAGTCTTAATATATTCAAAATTATTATATCAAAGTTAATTTATAGAATGCTTAACGTATATAATTAATAGCTAGCAATAAGGAAACGCAACAAACTTGCACATTATTTGTGGAAAACACTATTTAATGTCGTTATGTCGTTAAATCTTACACATAACGACACTTTGACACAGACATTTTTAAATAAGTTACAGAGTTTATAATTATAATAACTTTTTTAACACCTTGTTACAAAATTGGCAAAGGTTTTCATAAAATTACATACTAATACATAAAAGAGGCTAGTAACTCTATCATATCCCTTCAAAAGGGTAGATCGATCTTGTAAATGTAGTATGTATATTTAGAAAATTAGCATTATGTGAGAAAAATGTATTAAGATCTAATGTTATAGCTTTTAAACAAAGTTAAAAAATGTTTGATTATTTTTGCCACGCTCAGAATAAACTTCTGCAACAAAAAAATAGAAAATTTGTGTTTGAAGTTATTAATACTAAGAGGCACAATTTCTAATTGTGCCTCTGCCTACAACGGGGTAGGATAGTAGAGGATATGGGCGTGAAGATACTTTTTTAAAAATAAAACATGGTTTGTTTAAATTTTCTTTACGCGTGTATGCAGCAGGATAAGTTAATATTAAAAATGGTAAACAGTAGATAATATTAAATTAGGTACCTCAAAACAAATACCAACTTTGTTTTGTGGAAATCCCTTATCAAACTGTGGATGATAAATTACTGAAATGGTGACAACTGTGTATTACAACACATACACAGTACAAACATGAAGTTTGTGGGAATAATTTAAAAATATCTTTAACATATTGCTAAGAGAATAATCTCTGTCGATTAAATAAAAAATTAGATAGCTTTTTCAACTTTGAAAGCATGTATCTAGTTAATAAAAATAGACAACTACCTATTAGTATCCTTTGATGAAAGTTGTATATATCCTGCAAATAATATGAAATTATAGGAAACGGTATATCAGAATCGATTCGTTCACAGTTTTTTTTTGAAGTTGACTTTTTTGACAAAATTTTTGATTTATTATGAAATCAACGATATTAACTAAATTATACCCTAGACAGTAGTCTATGATATTACGTCTACGGTACTAGCAATACGCAGGTATTTGAATTTTCTTAAATACTAATATAATACTTTTTTTTTACTCAAATACTTTTTTTTTCTTTACTAATATATTTAAATGTGCAATTTAAGCTTTATTTTTCTTGGTCTACGCTTTACGCCTGAACGGATGGACCAATTTTGCGTACTCTTTTTTTAGCATTGTCAGTGCAATTATATGAAAAAAAGTCAATATTCATAGTTAGGACAAGACAACGTCTGTAGGGTCAACAAGTGAAGAATATAATTTAAATAAAGAACTAAAGTCAATTTCCTTGGAAAATCTCCGAACTACGTAACCCCCAGATAATACAAATGAAAACTATGTCACAGATTGTCCGAAATATCCGACAGGCGAACTCGTTCTCGTCATCTACAAATAAACACGAGTACGCACTGGAAATAAAATATGCGATCACTAAACGCAACGACAGAAATAACGACATGTGTCACTGCCACGCGAGCAGCGAACGTACAGAGAGTTCACTTTTTACATTATAGAGAGGCAGACGGATTTCCTGTTTTGTTAATATAAATCGCCCACGTTCACCAAATACTATTTTTTTTATCGTTTCAGAACAAACAAACGGTTATTTTATGCTAAGAGAAAATGATAAAAAAAGTTCAGATGTTACTTGTACAAGTGTGCTAGTTACCTACTGCCGTATCATCAATATACAGTATCTGAAAAACGACTACTTTTTAGACAAAACATGACTTCTTTTGTGACAAAATACATAAATATATTGATGACACATTGTTTTGATAAAACAGATAATTGCTATTTACAGCGGATGTTTCCAAAGTGTCTTACAGTATTTGAATGATTTCTTTTTCTGTTAAGGCCAACCTGGTAAACCACATATAAGGAACCATCGATACAGACTATAGAATTGTTAGGAGACAATAGACCATCTCTCCAACATGGAATACATTAGCGAGCACTGACGCTATGTTGTCACTGAAAGTCTGAAATTGACATGAACGCCTTTTTTGTAAATAAATTTGTCGACTAACTTTTCCATGGCATCCAAATCCATAAATTTAAATTACAAAATGCATTAAACTAATTTGAAAAACTAAATATATTCTTCTAAGGTTGTCATACATATGAATCGGATACCTATAAAAAAGAGTTATAAACTATTTTTAGGATAATTGTCATGTAGTCGAAACATGATTGAGGAATGCATTATATTTGAATTTTGATGTTGCTTCTTCATCTAAAAATAAATATGAGTTGACATATAAATACGTTCTCACTAAAAGCAACAACAAAAATAACGATTTGTGTCACTGCTACGTAAGCAGCGGTCATGAAAAATAATGGGTTGACGTAATTTTAAAAACTGAAACCTTTTCTATTAAAAGTGACGTCTGAAAATGACCTTTTTTTTGCAATAATTAGTTTTATCACAGTATTCATTCCTATTACATTTTGTCAAATTAAGGCATTATAGGATATTTCTTTGTATCGTTCTGTAAATATGCATGGAATAAAATGTATCTATGTGTTTAAACCCATAGAATTACGTACTATAGAGCTGACTGTCTTAATTACTCTGACCATTTCTCTTACCATTTCTCAACACTCACTTTTTTGTATTCTCAAGATATTTCAAATTAATAAAATATATTTAAAATAATTAATTTCTAACTTTATGTTTACTAACTTCAATAAATTTTCAAGATTATTCTCAGAATCTTTTTCTGTAGTGGTATTTTAACAAATACTTGAATGATGATCTCGTTATTAGACCCGAGGAAAATGTTAGACAGATCATAACCTATGTACGATATTTATTTTTTCCTACATAGGTACATCTAAGGATAGAATTTGCTGCTTTGACTGATAATACTTGAATATCTACACACACACACACACACACACACACACACACACACACACACACATAAGCTCACAAACACACACACACACACTCAAACACACACAAATATGCAATTTAATCGCGAAAAGTCAATATAGGTATTTCTGGATACCTACAACCACGTATACTTTTAGTACCTGTGAACTTTTACAAGTGTTTTTTGTGGACACTAACGAACGTTTATAAATATATAAATAAAAAGTAATCTCTATTTTTAACAAAAAATAGTAGAGTAAAACAACCAACAAAAGGGTAAATTTAAGCAACTGTCTAATTTGTGCCCCTCATGTTGTTCCCCACGTAAAATCAGTTTGACGTAGAAGCCTCAGCCCATGTCGAGCGAGTCTGTAAAAGGAAAATCATTTGAAACTCATGGTTTATCTGCAAGAGGGCGAGTTATAAATAAAAGGATAAAATTTATTTGTGAAGCATTTGCTGTTCTACTTGGTTTCGTATACAATTTGACCTTTTCTAGATCCCCCACAAAACCAATTGGACGATCAGTAAAGAAGTGACTTATAATAAATACATTAGAATTCATTTTCTATTGTATCACTTACATAGTATAAAACAAAGTCGCTTCCTCTGTCCCTATATCCCTTTGTGTGCTTTTCATTAAAACTAAATCTTTAAAACTACGCAGCAAATTTTGATGCGGTTTTTTTAAACAGATAAAGTGATTGAAGAGGAAGTTTTATATGTATATTTTATACCCGCGCGAAGCCGGGGCAGGCCGCTAGTTTTATTATATTTATTAATACTCTTCATAATCTAGCAAGTATATGTTTACAATATATTATATTAACTCGCCCCTGTGGTCAAGCGGTCCGGCGTCGAAATCGATTTCTTGAGGTCCTGGGTTCGATTCCCGGGTCCGACAATAAAACAATAGATTTTTTTTATGATATTGGGATTTGGGAGGCAAACAAGCAGACGGAATGCCTGATGGTAAGAAATTCACGCCGCCTAGAGACACCAAAGGTGGTAATGGTGCGTTGCCAACCTGAGGCCGGGATGTTAGGCCTCGAGTAAAAGTAAGTTTACCGGCTACCTTACCCTCCAAACCGAAACAGGTCATGACGTTATGGCGGCAGGAATAGGTAACGCGGTGGTACCAATCCGGGTGAGTCGCTGCGAAACTTTACCACCTAGTCAGATATCACGGTGTTAGCGACGGTTAACCTATGCCCGCCTTTTACGAGCTGCCTGGCAGGAAGGCAGTTGGTCTATTCTGCAAAGGAGCCCAGACCAATACGGGATATCATTATATTTTAGATTTTCTAATATATATGATGTTACCCGTATGCAAGTACTTAAGTACAAGATAGCTTATTGATTTTCATCCAATCGAGAGGATATTGTAGAACGATACGACAGAACAATTTTACCATTATAACCTCCCTGCACTGGTTTTCAATCATGATTTTATTAGTGTCGCTTGGCAAGCTTTGCGTGATACATTGTATGACTTTAATGACTAAACCAAGTTATTAAATTATCTTGTTAAGTAGTGAAAATGACGCTTAGCCATAAACGATTTAAAATGTTGTAAACGTGATGAATTATAATTATCTGACAGTTTATTTATGTAATTCTCAAAGGCAAAATAAACAAGTCATAAGTCATACAGATTGAGTCTAACCCTAATGTAAGGAAATTATATGTATGTGTTATGGGGGTAGGTCAATGATTCTAATACATAGAAATACTTAAACAGATACTAGAATAAATTTAATAAACACCCAGACCCCGAAATGCAGACATCCAAATGTTCATCACACGAATGCCTGCCCCCGACGGGAATCGAATCCAAGCCTCGCGGTTTGTCGGTGTAGTTAGGCGTGTACGCTAGCCACTCGACTAACATGGCGGTAAAATTTTTATTTAATATATACCTAAAGCTAATAGCGGTTTTCTGACATCTAAGTTAATTTTTTTGCCTTCGTACAAAAGTAAGTTTACCTTTAGACGGAATAAAAAGGAGCGCGTCCTTTGTTAAAATTAGTACCTACATTTCTTATATATCATACGGATACACTTTTGCAATTAGGAATAATAGCCACTTGTGACACTTAAAATAATTTTAAAATTTTATATTAATTTTAGAAATTAGTATATTATTTCAAAACTTAAAAAAGTATTGAATCTAAATTAAGTCCTACAAGAAAGCAACGTCTTCATTAAAATATAACCAAACAAGACCACTCATGAAATGGAAACTCTGGTAAAAGAATTTCAGCATAATATACTCATAGTGAAAATCATTAAAAATACAGCACCGAACATATAAATCGGTAGGAGAGTAAGTTAACGAAATCATGTTATTTGTCTGGACACATCGACGCCACATCAACAATAAACCGCCTCTTCCAAGAGGAGATGGCTTGAAAAACGACTTTGTTTGTCAGTCCACACATAAAGGCTATGCTAATAAATACTGTCAGAATGTTTACGATAGGCTTCATCGATTGTAATGTCTGTCTGTAGGGAGCGATTTAATTATTTTACCAGGTTTTTTTATGATAAAAGAAAGCAAACAAAAAGACGGATTTCTTGATGGTAAGAAATTCACGCTGCTTAGAGACACCAAAGGTGGTAATGGTGCGTTGTCAAGGCATCTTAGGCTCAAAGCAAAAGTAAGTTTACCGGCTACATTACCCTCCGAAACGTAACACGTCACGTCATTGACGTTATAGCGGCAGAAATAGGTAAGGCGGTTCGGAAGAGTGTGCTAAAAATTATTGATGTCCGACATCTTTTATCGGAATGAGTTCGGTATAAAAGAGGGAGAAAGGTGAAAAATTAACTGATTTCAACAAAACATATTGTGGGTTATTAACAAAGCATATTGGCATTTGGCAAAACAGGGATCACTTGAATCTTAAGCAGAATATTCATTCATGTCTGATTGATTGGTACCACCGCCTAACCTATTCCTGCCACCATAACGTCCAATGCTTGCCGTTGACGTGTTTCGGTTCGGAGGGTAAGGTAGCCGGTAAACTCACTTTTGCTCTAGGCCCAACATCCCGGCCTCAGGTTGGCAACGCACTATTACCACCTTTGGTGTCTCTAGGTGGCGTGAATTTCTTACCATCTGAAAATCCATCTGCGTGTTTGCCTTCCATTATCATAAAAAAATGTCTGCTTCTTTTGAGAATCGTAGCAGCTACTAACGGTAGAAAACGGTATATATGTTACACGAGGTTGGCATATATACGAGTACAATGGTGTGTAAAACCTCATAACATTAAAAGTGCACTAATAAA
The DNA here is from genome assembly GCA_002245475.1 of Calephelis virginiensis. Lineage (NCBI taxonomy): Eukaryota > Metazoa > Arthropoda > Insecta > Lepidoptera > Riodinidae > Calephelis > Calephelis virginiensis. The sequence continues at coordinate 13,613 of NJDC01005186.1, forward strand.
AATTTCAACAAAAATACAATATCTTGACATGCATTTTTACTGTCATTATCAGCCTTAAAATAACCTCAATATTAAGAGCTTTACATGCGGTTGTCTATACTTCAACCCTTTTAGGCTCTTTTTGTACAAAAATTGCCCCCCACAGCAACTAAGTAAGTGCTTAATGTTTAAAAAGTGATAACAGCTCAAAAAAAACCCGAGAAAACCGCAAAAACGGAATTTCATACATAGAAATATTTAACAAGAAACCGTTCGGCCTAAATTTTACTTATTGAAATACATAAGCTTAGACACTTAAAAGACTATATTTTATTGTTAAATATATAGTTTGAATTATTAATGTCTTCATCAGAGCAACAGTCCATACAAACGTACAATGAATATTTTCCACTTTGTATTTCTGTACAACAATTGTATTTCTGGGACGCTTTTAATATCAAAACATTTATCGAACTTCAGCTTTTCTGTTTGCAAAGTAAGCATCTTCATATCCCCGAAGAGTTAGGCAGAGGCACAACCAGGGTACCCACGACTAGTCGTTTTAGCTTTTTGTTTGTACATAACAGCAAAATTAATTTGAAACAGATGTGATCTAGTTTTGACAGTCCAAGCGTAGACTACAACTTAAAAATTCGTACAATTCGTATTTAAACAAAATATAGTAATGAGTGCTAAGATATATTTTACACAAAACCGTGGTAATGCATGCAAATAAGTAAAATTATACGAAAGGAAACTCGTATTTCGTATAATTTTACTATTATAATATATTTCTACAGGATATATAATATTCAATTGAGTAAAATAAAGGACGTGGGTGAAACTAATGCAAATAATGTATACTAATAAATTAATTGGATTTAAAGGTATATAATAAGACAGAAAATAAATTGATAAATTCAATACTACGTGTAGACATCGAGAACATTTGCCAATAGAGAAAATAGAAATATTAAAGCAAACAATTACTGACACAAAGCAGGGCGATTCTCCTCCTCTGGGTAGGCTACTACGTGCCCCGCATGCGATAGCTGCTCACCCCTTTTAGACTATTTCTATTCCAACATTGTTTGACCGCGATAGCAACTAAGTGCTTACTGCGTATATATAGAGATAACCAAAATAAGAAACCTCGTATATTAGATTGAGATATACTTGTTTCTTTACCTCCAAGGGGAAAAGAGCAGTTTGATATTTATAAGTGTGTGTACGTGTGTGACGTAATAGCTATTAAATGACGTGTTGGAAATATTTTTTTTGCTATACGGCTATATTTTATCTAAAGCTATATGGATATATATGTCCACAAAATTTTTTTTTGCCTCACATTTTGCTGGTGTATACAGGTGGACAGGCTGATAATATTAAATTCATACCATGAATTTCATAGCTTTCATAACATAAAAACTAAACATTCTGCCTCAGTTTGCCCTTGTAAAAGAGTTGACAATATTTTTTGACGTTTGGATCAACGCATGTTTCCAAAAAAATATGTATCTATTATTTAGTTTCCACATATAAGAGGTAGTTTTCCCCGTGTTGGTCCGGGCTTCTTTGCAGAATAGACCATCTGCTTTCCTGCCAGGCAGCTCGTAAAAGGTGAGCATAGGCTCACCGTCATTGACACCGTGACATCTGACTGGGTGGTAGAGTTTCGCAACCACTTACCTATTCCTGCCGCCATAACGTCATAATTATGGCGGCAGGAATAGGTAAGGCGGAGGTACCAATCCGAGTAAGTGGCTGCGAAACTCTACCACCTAGTTCTGGTTCAGAGGGTAAGATAGCCGATAAACTTAATATGAATCTCAAGCAGAATATTCATTCATGTCTGATTGATTGGTACCACCGCCTAACGTATTCCTGCCACCATAACGTCCAATGCTTGCCATTGACGTGTTTCGGTTCGGAGGGTAAGGTAGCCGGTAAACTCACTTTTGCTCGAGGCCTAACATCCCGGCCTCAGGTTGACAACGCACCATTACCACTTTTGATGTCTCTATGCGGCGTGAATTTCTTACCATCAGGAAATCCATCTGCTTGTTTTACTTCCAATATCATAAAAAAAAATTCATTATCACTGAAATATATCTCGTCAATGGCAAGTTTTTCAAGTATTTTCATGTTTTTTAATTGAATTTGAAGATAAAATAAAATGCTAACTAAATAATTTTAAAAAAATAATGAGAACACTTAACCTTTAAATTCTGAATGTTGAAGACTCAAACAACTTTAAAACTATGATAACGTTTGATTATAAGTAAATCGGCCTCATCTTGAAATAAGCGCCATTTTACAATCGGTCTATTTCCAGAGCGAATATTTGTTGGTAATGTATCAACCTCTTTACATCGGGATCATTTGGCTGTGACAACCAAACTCATATATTTGTAAGAGCCGTTGGGCAGCGCTTTTGTTTTCCGACACTCAGAATCCCCTGGCTCTCGGCCAGAACGAACGCGAGACTATGAGCAACACAGGTTAATAAGACCTGTATCGGTTAATCAACCCGATTTGAAGGCAACGAAACAATGCTTCAAGTTAAATATCAGATTTTATTATACAAATCAATTTGGACAACGTCCAAGCGGTTATCCACGTATCGTAACTGGTGGGTAGTTTTCTGGGAAAATGTTTACAAGGCCGTTTTCTGATGTAAGTGATTGTCAGCGACTTCGCACGGGCTAAATTAGTTATTAATCTGTATTAGGGACACTTTCACATTCCTGGCTTCAATATTTATTTTTGAGTTAGCTTCTAGTACATATCTTCACGCCGAGTCCCTTACGGAGTAGGCAGAGTGCCAGACCTCACGATCCTAACAAACCTATCTGGCATCCTTCACATTCATTATCCTAAAGTAAAGTATCTTCATGCCCATATCCCCGAAGGGTAGGCAGAGGTACAACCGGAGCACCCACGACTAGCCGAAGATACTAAGTCCCACAATGTGATAGGTGGCAAGCCTATCGCCAACGGGGCACATACCTATCCCGAGCAACATTTTTTTTTATTAGAAAATTGGAAAAACCCAATTTTCTTTTTGTTGCCCAACCCGAGATTCGGAACCGGGATTCATTATTCCGGGAACCGGGATTCATTATCCTTTTTATACAAACATGCCGGTTTCGGAGACTCTTGACTCCACCCTCGGATAATATCCGATTGATCTGATCGTGAAATGTCAACCTTGGTCTCCCCGGGTACCTAAATCTATCCACATTCTCATTGTATATCTGCTTTGTCAACCTTTCATCTGTCATTCTTTCCACATGACCTGATAGTAAGAATTAAGTCACTATATATTTGACAGTTTAAATCATCTCTATATTTAATCCAATTGCCTGAAAGCGGCCTTTGGAACACCTTCTATAGGCAACTGTAACCCAGGATATAAATTTAACCTCTGAGTTGGCTTTTAACTAGAGTTAAATCACTTTTACTTTACATTTGACAGTTTAACTCGTGAAAAAAGATATGAAATCTCATAGAGACAATTACCTGGAGAAATATACAAAGATGTTATCGCATCGCTTTTGAAAGATAAATTTCAATTACTATGATCACAGACCACTTTTATTGGAATTTATTTAATAATCTAGCACGAGTATCTGTGCTGCCTCTGTGGTTTAGTGGTCCACGTCGGACTTGACTTCTTGAGCTCCCGGGTTCGATCCCCGGGTCAGGCAACAACAAAAATTAGAAAATCTCTATTTTCAATTTTCTAATAAATATAACGTTGCCCGGGATTGGATAGAGCCCGGTTAGCTATAGGCTTGTCACCTATAATATGTGGGACTTAGTGTCTTCGGTTAGTCGTGGGCGCCCTGGTTTTGCCTCTCTCTACCTCTTCAGGGATATGGGCGTGAAGATACTTACTTACGAGTACCATGTATGGATGTACGGTATTCTAACATATAATATTTGTAATTTGTCAGGGCAGCTCTGCTGTTTTGTATTCTTTTCTTAGACAGATAAATGAAATTTATCATTAAAAGCGATGCGATAACGTCTTCGTATATTTCTCTAGGGGAATGTATCTATGAGATCGCATTTTTTTAGGAAAAAGTCCCTAAATTAACTCATTTTGCCGAATAGTCTAGCAAATATAAATATATAATAATGCTGTTTAGATTTTGTCATTTTTATAAAGAAGTTATCTTTATACATTTAAATAAATTCCTAACGCCGAATAAGAAATTCTCACGTCCTAAAGACATCAAAGATATTACTGGTACCGCGATGTTAGGCCTATTCTGCAAGTCTATCGACTACCCTCCAGACCTGAACGTTTCAGAATCGTTATGGCGGTAGGAATAGGTAAGGCGGTGCGTTGGATCCCTAGCCGGGCAATTTGCATCTCTCTACCACCAGTGGTCTCGTGAGTTGTGACCTACATTTTAATCTGTGACCGTCTGACGAGTTCCGTGGCCGACAGGCAGTTGCTCATTTAACCCGAACCAACTAGAGAAAATACAAATATAACACGTTACGTTCATGTCTTTCATATCAATACTAATGTTACAAATGCGAAAGTCTGTGTATCTCTCTGATAAGCATTCATTGGACCGATTTTGATGAAGTCACAGTTAGACATCTAGTTATTACATAAATACCGCCGATCCTGACGATAGTTTCGAGTTATGGTAAAAGTATCATTTGCCGAAAACTGAAAAAAATAATTAAAAAACCTACAAAAAAAAGTAACAAAAAAGTTCACAAAATATAGATACTTACCACGTGACTACCTCATGTCTGTTGATGTACATGTGAACAAATAAATCATTGTTAGTCACTTATCTAATAAACTACATAACTAAATATAGTCCGTATAATCACTAGTCGATGTTCTTATCGCCCACGGTTTACCATATGAAATGTAGTTTTGCAAAGTGTTCTTTAAGATTTCTTTGCCATAACTGAAAATAAAATTAAAAACGTAAACAAGACATAAGAACAACGTAGACATCGTATACGTTTTGTAGGAAAAACTGATCTTGGACGAATTAGGAGTCGTTCTTGTGGAAAGATCTTTCAGTCAAATGAAATGATGCTGTTTTTTAATCGATTGCCAATTGACATACGTGAAAATGTTCAATGAAACATGTGCTAAATGATGATTTTATCTCCAATTTTCTAGAGATTTCCCGATCGTCTATTATATATATAAAAAATATATAGCTAGACGTGTTGCTAAATGCAAAACTTCCGAACGACTGGACCAATTTGGCTAATTCTTTTTGTATTTTGTTAGTTGTAGTCAGGACAAGGTTTTTAAGAAGAGGGAAACTGGGAAAATTGCAGGCAAAAACATACTCTATCTTTTCCTATACAAACTGAAGGGATGGAATGGATGACTCTAGAAGGAAAAGGTTCTCAACTCTACTGTATGTTTTTATGTTAATAACTAACCAATTTCGTGTTTTGTTTTTGGAAAGTTAATTCATGATTGCAAAGCGGTTCAATATTCATTTCATCATGATCTCAGTAGTGGTCTTCGAGTTATAATTAATAATGCTTACATTCTTGTTTATTTTAAAGACATCTATAAACTACTATTGAGATGTAAATGAAGTTTTTGTCGATCAAAATCTTTAAAAAAAATCAAATCGAAAAAAAGTAAGTATCTTCACGCCCATATCCCCGAAGAGGTAGGCAGAGGCACAACCAGGGTACCAACGACTAGCCGAAGATACTAAGTCCCATAATGTGATAGGTGGCAAGCCTATCGCCAACCGGGCACATATCCTTTTCAAGATCCTTTTATCCGAGCAACATTTTTTTTTATTAGAAAATTGGAAAAATCCGATTTTCTTTTTGTTGCCCGAC